>JADANM010006502.1:4890104-4905543 GCA_026213755.1 Eurema hecabe
CTTCTAGCTATGAAGAACTTATATTTAATGTCATCTCTACCTAGTATACATTTATTTTAAAAATTTTATGCTTTGCTTAAAATTTTTTGAGGCGCGAGGCCCCTTGTACCGCGAGGCCGTAGGCGGTGGCCCACGTCGCCCACGCCTTACGCCGCCACTGAATTAAATAGATTATTATTTATTATCAATACAATAACAACATGCCCAACGCTGTAGTCGTAAACAAAAACAAGCTGCGCTTATAAGCAATAGAGCGACCTTCAGCCCTTTTCTCCAATCGATAGTATTGTGATGTAACATAACAAACACGTCTAACATCTCATAATGGAATATGCTATGATCGATTTGAATATTTTAAAATTAATGCCCTTGTTAAAAATGAACTGGAATTACGTCAGCATATTTGGTGTCGAAATATTCTGAACCATGTCCGAGATATCCTAAATATTCCATATTGGTCCGTCATTATCGTACTAGTCGCATTTGAACAACTTTTCAGTGCACATAAACGTAGCTCTATAGATTTTAGACAGCTAGATATTTTCCGATGCGTATAAAAACGTATATTTTCAAAAAGGTGGTGCATCTGTAATCATCATTAGTAATATCATATTGTAGTTTTAAAAATTGTTGATCGTAAAACGCTTTTCAATCTGGAATGTAGTACGTCTAATATTGACGTACCTACTTGTTCTTTATATTTCGATCTCTTTTAAAACCCACTCATCTAGTTTTAAGAACCTAATTCTTTGTTCGTCTTCACGTTTCCGTGACATTGAGAATTCTCGATTATCTGGTTCTAGAGAATACGGTCAGCAAATTATATGCAGTTTATTCACACTGCAAAAAAGGCGTGGCTCGATTAAAATTATAACAAGGGTTTAGTTAATGCAGTCATGTCTAAATATAGACAACTAACTTGTCTAGAATGCAATGCGGATACTGAGAAATTTCTTGCAACGTTACTATTACAATTATTTTTTATTTATTTAATTAATGTCAGTGTAGGTTGATAATTGGTCGATATATGTTGTATTTGAGAAGTTAAATATTAAAGTATGTGTTATTATTTCAGCTAACCCGCTAACTAAGCCCAAACCGGCGGGCACAGACGATGGTTTCAAAGGCGAGGGAGCGGCGTGCGGCAATTCCGTTCTCAAGGTTTGTAGAATGCTTCAATGATCAATATAGTCGTTTACTGCACTATAAACTAACTTTAAATGTTTCACGTGTTGATCGTAATGTTCGAGTGCCAGTTTATTTTACCCATTATTAACTATATTATCTGATATGTTTTTAACACTATTATTTACAATATTAAGTATAACAAATTATGGATACTCTAATTTATATTTTTTGCCATAAATTACTCTGTATATACCTATAAATTTAAACTTTTAATTGGCATGCATATTCACTTTTACTGTAAACTGTATAACATTGTATAATACAATGGAGATGGCCAAGGTCAGCTGTTGTCGTATGTAAAGTAATCAGAATTGTTATTTTAAATAAGTGATAACCTGAATTTTTAATTGATCTGATTAATCAAGTAGTTATGGATTTTTGTAATACATACTATGGTTTTATCAAAGTTATAACAGCTGTATTAAAACTTAAGATATTTGGAATACCAACTGGCAATTAAATACTAATCATTACATAGTACATATAAAACAAAGCCGCTTTCTTTTGTATATCCCTACGTATGCTTAAATCTTTTAAACTTTGCAACCGATTTTCATGCTTTTTTTTATCAGATAGATTTCTATATATAATACACGCTAAAACAATGCATATTTAATCGAATGGTAAAAATACACGTCTGTGTATCGCAAAAACGTAAAACGCACTGGCAAATGGCAATGTTGAATGTGACCTGAATGCATTTGTGAATACATATTACATACATGATATAGGTATAGTGATACTGTGTTTGCGTATGTGTGTGTGTATACTGTATAGGTAGACTGCGCTCACGGCACTTCCCAGCTCATTGTTCTATTTCTAACATGAGTGCGCCACTATTTAGCCATTTATTTATTTGTACGGATCGATTTAGAATTATTCACAAGAGATTTAGTTGAAATTGGATAAAAATGGTGCGTTTTTTAAATGCTTTAGTGGTATTAAACAATAAGTTATTTTTTATGGTTCAAGAGTGTTTTGTATTGGTTTTCAATTATTAGAGTGATTTGGCAGTTTCTGTTCTTGTTGTTCTATGGTATATAACTGCATTAACGTTTTTATATAAATAAGTGGCCTTGAAACATATTTCTTAATCGTAAGATACTCGTATGATATAGTATAACTGTAAGCATAATTACTTTTATATGAATGGAAGTTTGCCTGGATGAAATTACTTGAGTGATAACGCCGCATTATATTTCTTCAACTTTATGCACGTAGTCAGTAAGATGAGCTGTAAATGTACAAAAGTGTTAATTAATAAAGCTTTCGTTGAATTTCCAGGTAGCAAATCAAATAGTGTCGACACGTTCGTCTCGAGGGTTCACGGTAGCGTCGCCTGCGGACGACGAGGCGCACGCGCAGGCGCCGGACTCCAAGCGCTACAATCTGATGGCTCGTCGCGGAAGCAAGAGCTTGCCGAATACACCCATGCATTCACCGCCTTCTAGCCCCAACAGCCGGAGGAAGGCTTATAACAACCGGTTAGTTTTACTTCAATCTTAGTACATAATTTTCTTTTATGTATCTTGCATAAAGTGAAGGATTTGTAATAAGGTTGAACATAGTCTATCAATCCCTGTTTGCTTGGATAAAAGTGAGTTGTTGGGTCGCTTTATTTTGCTGTAATCACTAATCACAAATCAATCAAGTTCATATAGTGAAAAAAGGGTAAATAAATGTACAGAAAAGAATATTTGTAAGTTTTTGTTAAGTATTTGTTAAGATTTTTGCTTCTTTGTTAAAGTAGCCTCACAGTAGAATAACAGATTTACTATTAAACACACTCATAAATATTTCACACTAATGATATAGATAATCATCTTTTATCATTAATGATATAGATAATCATCTTTTATCATTAATGATATAGATAATTTATTCTCTATTCACACAAAGTGTTCTGTAAAGTGTGTCAAAATAATCGAACTACTTAGCAATAAATATTATAATTTAATTATGAAGGACGTAATTTTTTACGTTATTGTGAATATTAGTTTTATTTTTATTTATATTATTAACATTATATTTAATAAATAATTATACATATAACCTAGTTGCATATATAATGCGACCCAAATTTAATAAAATAAAAACAGTAAAAGGAATATGTGGCTGGATATTACTGTGTGCTGTAAAAGTTAGCATACCAAATTTCATATCAAAAATTGTATTCATTATCATTGGATAATTCGCTTCAAGACTCTCATCATATGTTGGTTGGAATTGAATTATTTGCCCTGTGATTTATTTTTAAAGGTTAGGTATTAACAAGTAATTGAAATTGCAGTTATTTTACATCTCCGTTCGAGCCCTCTGAAGATGGACACGGTCGCTCGTGGCTCACTATGGCACTGCTCGGTTTTAAGAAAGACCTTACTACGTCTACATCTACCCTTGCTGAAGAAGATGTCATTGAAAATAGACTGCAGGGTAAGTTACTTAGATATGCTTTCATATTTTACAGAAAATTTTCATAAATGGAACTTGGTGGGTCAAAGAGCTCTGAATGTCGAAAAAGCGTTGTGTTCTTTTGTGTCTTGTGTGTGAGCCCAATAAGATAAAATATGTTATTTGAAAATTGTAATGTTATGCACAACAACTTAATGAAATAAATCTGATATCTTTAATCAATAATACACAAAACAATTTGATGTCAAATCAGTTGGTGAAATCATAATCGTCTCAAGATGAATGATTACAGAAGCAACATATTATATGGAAACTCTATTAACAACTTGCAATTTTTTAGCATCTCGCTTTTAGATTGACATACTGATATTTAACTGTTACTATGTATTTTACTTTCTCTTGATAAATATCATAATGGACATAATACTTTATTATCAGTATAATATTTTATGTAAATTGCTTGATATATTATTATAAATAGTATTAAATATATTTGCAACTTTATCTTAAGTATTGTATTATAATAATCATCAATCATTCATAGTCAGATTATTATTTTGCAAAGTAGCTATGTATGAACTATGTAATAATACACCAATACCTATTCATGATATTCAGAACATGTATTTTAAATATAAAAACAGCAAAATCACAGACAGAATGGTTTTTCAATATATTTGTAAGAAGTATGTATGTACTTATGTAGCTTTGATTTTACCTGTATATGTAGGGATGCGTCACGATGCAGGTGTACAGGTATGCAAAGAGAATCTGATTGAAAAATAAAAGAACCAAATACTATTATGAATTACAGTACAAATGCAGTCAGTTTCTTTTATACAAATTAAAGTTTTCTTTTTCTTTTTTAGGTGGCACTTTAGCAGAGTCAGTAGAGAATCTTGGTCCATCCCCAAAGATAAAGGAACCCAAAATAATATCAACTGAAGTAACCAACCCGCCTCAGAAACCGTCACAGAGCTTCAGACCAAAGCCATCTGAACTTAGAGAAATGAACTTCTGGTCACCCACATCTATGTAAAAAAAATATTTTAGGATAATTTTATCTCTTTAATGTCATAATAATTACAGGTTATATTTCGTAGTTGTCTAATTGGTACAATGCTTTTCATTTACTTGACTTTTGTTGGAAAGGATTTGTGCAATTGAAAAGTACTTGGAACTAAATTTCTAAAAATTGATTTAAAGAATTGTTTACAGTTTTGATCTTTTGTTTTTGAAATTATATCATGTGGCTAGAAGCTATGCATTTCATTAATCAGTATTTGTATCATTCAATTTTCTTTCCTTAAAAATATAGTTTTCAATTAATATGTGTGTAATGTTAGTTTCAGGGCAATACGATATGGGTTAGGTCATAGGTGCAACATTCATCATAGGAAATGTATTACTAGCGTTTTAATCACGAAATAACATAATGAAATTAATCTAAATCTAGTTTTTACTTACAGTTTTGACAGGAATTATTATTCCAGCGTTACTGTTAATTCCATTAAATATAAGGGCCACATCATTCGCTATGTTATTATTAACAATAAGTATTCATCATTTCATTTAGTTTTATTTTTAAATCATCATTTTTTGTCTACTTATGTATAACTAGCGTTTGTAATCCTTTATGTTTAAAAAAACAAAAAAAAGAACTAGTTTTAGTTGGTAGTCTCTGCAGCGTCTATTTCAAATAATATATAATGTCTGTGATACGAGGATATATTTTTATAACGGCAAGGAATGTGTTATTTTAAAATAAAAAAAAATGTTTTTAACATGGACTGCAACCCCAGTAATTTGGGTTAATTGAAACATATATGACAATGAACTAAATACTTGGAAATGGATGAACAATCTCAAAGGATACCGCCTCTTTACCGAATTTTAACAACTTACGTACGAAGCTTAGACATGGTTTTATTCAAACCGTAATAAGAAATGTTTTAGGATATATGGAAGTGTGTATTATCCTGAGCAGTTAGGTTAGTTGCGAAATAATAAGAAATGTATGTTTAAGTAATAAATTTCTCTCTATTTCAAATTCCTGTTTTTATTCACAAAACCTTATAATATATTACAACTAGTTGTTCAAATAAATTTTGCCCCCCTTCCTCCTTTCGAAACCTTTTTTCAGTTAAAAAGTAGCCTATGTTTTATCACAGGCTCTAGAACATCTGTGTACCAAATTTCGTTCTAATCAGTTCAGTAGTTTTAGCTTGATGAAAAGACAGACAAACTCGAATTAACATCTTTATTTTACAACGAAGTTTGTTAATTTTGTAATGAGCAACTATAGAAAAATCAATGTGATTTGTCGTGACCCAAAGAGCCCTTAAGGCCTTAGGCCTTATATTGTTTTTAGTATCCATTAAAACTGGTCAAATATATGTTGTTATATCAGTATACAATCTATCGATATTACCTCTAACAATAGTATATAAAGAATACATTTTCATTTAAGTATTTTGTGTTGTGGTAATGTAAAATTCTGATATTATTAATCAATATAGCAATCTAAAATCGATTTTATAATTGAATCTGTAAGACGGGGTAATATATTAGGGTGATATTTGGTACACTAGGAGCCTCCGGAGACGAGATCAAATTAATTACACTTAAGTGTAAACTGTAAAATGATAACAAGGTCTTAAGTACATAATTATTACTAGGAACAACATGTCTTACACACAGAGTGGTGTTTAAAGGTACCTAAATAATAGGCTGTCGTAATTCAATTTTTGGAATCATAACAAAGTACTTATAATAGTTGAGTACCAGAAATTATTTTAATATAATGCTCAATATCGACATTTAATCCGATTTATCTATTAATAGCACGAGCTTAAAGAAATAACAAGAAATACTGATGAAGAAATTTTTCAAGTGTTTTTGTAATTCTAGGTGAAGTCGAAAATTATTTTAATCTGAGATTAATTTTATCGATACGCAATGTTGTTAGGCACAAAATAAATAAAAGTGTATACTACTTGCAGGTATAGGTCGCGTCACGAATCTTTAGCGCTGAACGAAACCTGCACAGAAGTAAAATATGGTATCGAGGCAATGGCGAGGCGCGCGGGGCGCGCGATCGTTGGGTGCGCGAGCGTTGATTGGTTGTGCCAGTCGTGTTGTCTTTCTCGCACCAATACGTCAATTACGAGCGCGATTCTACTGATTCGCAACTATTCTCGTCCAGCGCTAAACATAAATGACGCGTCCTATAAATATAGGTATGTCATAATAATAATAAAAAAAACAAGTCTATATATAGTTATTAATAATTTACAGTAAAAAAAATTATAAGAGTGTATAATTTGGTATTAATTACAATGTAATGTTAATGTACTACGTAGATTTACGTATGTAATGCATGAATGTAACTTTAATGTAATATTGATTGGGGTGATTGGGTAGCCATGCATGGGAAATCGAATTTCGAGTTTAGTCACGTATCTCGACGCAGCAAAGTATTTATATTACGTTAGCGACCGGTTTGTATGGGTCTAATCATGTTACCCAAACTAGGACTTTTGGGTACCTAAGTGCCATTCCGTAAATTCCTATACAGTTTTCTTTACAAAAATTCACGTCAACCCAAATTAAAGTCACATCAAAATCGATTTCATAAAAAAGCTTCATTTTAAATATAAGATTTCTTTAGAGAAATAAGTAGTTTATCACAACTATTTTTGTACATATTTATCACTGTATTCTTTATCTAGTTGTCACAATAATCTAGCTTACAAAAGAAGTGACTCCCAACTCCCGAGTACCACTTTAAGGGAGACATTTAATAAATGTACACTGGCCGTTCCCGCAACAGAACACATCAGTTTAACTGTCGCTTGGCGCATTTCTAAGTCGAAACAATTCTCGAAATGAAATATTTTTAAAGCCATTAGCTAGAAAGCCTTCCCGGTCTAGACTCAAAGTAATCTTTTATTTATCAGCACAAACATTAGCACATGGACAAATTCGACTGGAATAAACGAATGCAGATAGGCGTGTTTTAACTTAATGGGTCAATAAGGAAAGTACCGTTAGATCGTCGAAAGTCGCTAATATAATTAAACGTGTGTTGCAATTTTATAATTTACAAATTTTGAATGGTAAGTTTTTGTGGTAGACTAATCAATAAAGATATGCATGTGTGCAAATTAATTGGGGTTTTCATAGTATGTCATAAATAGTTAAGACTCTGAATTTTTAATATCTATTTCTAACATCCCAATTTAGATACATTAATCTAACTTGTTATAAAATATTAAGATGACATTAAATCCCCTGAGCTCTCAAAAGGAATCCGATTTATTAAAGTGCTATTAAAAAGTAAAGGAAAAGGAACGCAGTAAGATTCTATAAATCAGATCAGATCTGGGTTAAAACAGAATAATCATGATATTTATTTACCTACATAATATGTAGAGTATAAGTACCAGCCATATTATAGCTGGTAAACTTTTTGAGCGAGAACTAATTTATCTATGACGATAAATCTGCAAGTCTGTACAACAGTCACCGTTTATAATTATTAAACTATAAATATGTCTGTAATAAACTGATAATGAATGAAGTATGTACATTATATACGTATGGGCGGGCTATGCAAAGACCTGGTAGGAGGCGAGGGCACGCCACGAATCCGGTCAATATTGTCGGATTACCCGGCTTTATATTGCTGATGAATAATTGTGTCCTGCGTCCGACCCGGATTAAACCGCTTCTCACTGATTTAATTGACAACCTCAATATAATTGTTAGCTATTAATAGAATAAATACACCATTAATTTTGTTAGGTAAGGGAAGCTTTTTAGTGATATGTTGCTAAAGGTGGCTGTAGTATTGAAATATTATTATGTATAAGATAGAGTAAATCATAAACATTAGATACATTCTTTTAATATAAACTTTAAAGTAGTACATATTTATATAAACGAATTTAAGTAAAAAGTTAAGCAATAAAAGTTTTTACGTTGACACTACAACCATAAAGGATGAAGTAGGTACGTCAATACATTTAAGGTAAGATATTAAATATCAAAATATAAATACTTTACACAACATTTACTTTTTTCACAACATTTACTGGCGAAACAATGCCTTTTAAAATATTAACATAAAATCTTGAGGATAGTTGAAACCAGCTAATTAATATCTTTTAGAATTATCTCACTTCGTAGAGTGGCGGTCGAAGGATTAGGTACATGCATTTTTAATTGTTTAAACTGCTAAAGAATATTAACGAAATACGATAGGATTTTATTGAATTAAGTGTTTCGACTTTTTTATAAAACATTAAGTTTAGTATTATAACAAATAAGAGGGAATATGAAGGTTGGTGGTATAACTAGAATATACATTTCCTACATAATATAATGTAGAATTTTAATACATATTAATTATTATATGTAATAGTAAAAAAAAAATTAAAAAAATTAATTAATTAACGTACATTGACATCTTTTTCTTAATGAGCATTATACTATTGAGCATTAGAGCGGTAATGAGGAAAAGTAAATGTCGTATTTGATTTCATAATAACCAAAAGTAATTGGCACAATTAGAAAAATATTGCCGCTATTGTAACGTATGGCCAAAGTTTTACCAGTTAATATTATATTCTTTCACAGAATATTCTTAGTATGACACTGACTGATACTTATTTATTCAATTCTTCCTTATAGGTTTTATTTTGTGAACATAAAACTTATATATCATATTACAGGTGCTTTTAAGGTGATTGCCTTGGGATGGCAGCGATGTCTTACTACAAGAAATTAAACATTTATATTTGCCGATATTTATATCACGTGATAGTGTATATTCTTCTTACTTCAGAGGTGAAAACACTAAGAAGTGTAGATGACTAGAAGGCAATACATTTTAATGAATACATGGATTAATCGACTAGCAATAATATAATTACAAAAGCATTCTCTGATATCTCATCATTCTCTATTTTCTTCTAATAAAATGTAATACCGAAAAAGTGACAAATCATTTATTTGATGATTAACGATGAGAAAAAAGAGAAACAAGAGTGTAAAAATGCATATAACTAAACTACTCACAGCCGTTCTCATTTACAATTTCAATTAGTTTTTTAAGCCCTTTGTTTCGCCGCTGCTTCAGGTACCTCGCCTTTGTGTTACAGATAAAAATATTAGATTTTAACGTAATAAGAACGCTTACACTGCTAAGTACTTACAAGCAAGCCAGTTAATTTCGTTACGATGTAGATAGAACACGTCGCCATTTACCGTACCTTCTTTGTAGCTTTTATAATTTCTGTTTGAACGCATCTTCCTGCGCGACGAGTGAAAATTTTATTGACAATATTTCTTTAACATATACCAACTAGCTAGCTATCTTTATAGTTATAAATGTAATAACATTATGTACGGTTTAAAATTGTCAGGTTAAATAATAATATCTGTGAAATAAATATATCAAATTAATTAAAATACTTTGGTAGGTATTTCTTAAAATGGTTGTTATATAAGAGGCGATCGTATTATGAAGATTTTTCATCAAGTTATCGAACCCTCGAGCTCTCAATCATCCCTCGCCATATTTCACACTGATTGATTGATTTGACTTTAATTTTACATACTTATCCCGAAAATTAATACCTAAATCACGAACGCTGAGTATAATTTATCATTGAAATAACAATTAAATTGTAAAATACAATTTCATTGATTTAAGATGTATGCGACATTTAAGTAAATCTTATAATTTCACATTAAGAATTACGTATTAGAAAAATGTAGTATGTACGACTTCTCTTACTTAATACCTTTCTCTTAATTTTTTTAATTAAATAAAATCACATGGAACTAATTTGCGTAGTTTTAAAGATTTAGATATACTTACTCTTTTAGATTTCTACATAGACAAAATACATTGGATACAATTTATTACGAACTAGCTTTTGGTCGCGACTTCGTCCCCGTTGATTTGTTTTTCCATTATTTCTTCGCTCCTATTATTCGCAGCGTGATGTTATACAGTAGCCAAAAGCCTTCCTCAATAAATTGTCTATTCAATAAAAAAAGAATTTTTCAATTCGAACCAGTAGTTCCTGAGATTAGCGCGTTCAAACAAACAAACAAACTCTTCAGCTTTATAATATGTATATTAGTATAGATTTGTATAGCACGGCTGTAATCGTAGGACGCAGCTAATAGAAAATATACAGACTAGTTTAATATATTCAACTCATCAAAAACTTCAAACCGTAAGAAATGCTGCCAAGTCTCGTACTTATTCGCTGTCCAAAGTTGTGAGGTCTTATGTTAATCCAGGTCGAATGTTCTAGATATCTTACATTCTAATTGGTAATTAAACTTCATGTAAACTTTGATGATTGGTTGTTGGAAGATTTTTGTTAGGCTGTTGGAAGAATATTCATACTATAGCGCGTCTTACAAGAATTAAACGAGTTAAATAGGTACGTATTGGATGAAATTACATTAAATATAAAAAGCAAATTAACTAATTATGTTCTTAGACTCTCCATGATTACTCCGTGATTTTAATGAAAGCTTCTGTATTTTCTTTAAAATGCTTTAATAAAAAAACACAATTTAGCACAACGATTGTGATGCTTATGAATTTTATAAATTTTACCGTTACTATATACTTATACGATACCGCCCGCCTATTCATCATATTTTAATGACTGAAGATCTCTTTGGTAATTGTTCAAAGTATCGGGAATCTATTATTCTTAATAAGTACTAAATATTAATAAGTAGATGCCTAAGACACTGTAAAATATGTTCTTCATGTTCGGTAATAAATTAAAGGCTTCACTGGCAACTACAAATCGTTATAGGTAATTCTGTAATATATTACACAAATTCAATAGGGCATATGCGAAGCGTTCGCCTACGATGCTCCTGGGTGACATAACTAGTCGCATAACGTGTGATATGTAATTAATTACAACTTTGTATCTATATGTTTAGTATGAAATTGGCAGCGCTCTCGTTATTATGTTGTTACTGAAATTAATAGAAATAGCAATATAACTATTAAAAAAGACTATTTTTGTTAAAGGAATCAATTTAGAAAATTTAAGTCAAATGCATTTTATACTAAGTATTCATAAAGTAAAACAAATTAACCTAAAACTATATTATACGTAATAAAACAGGTGCAGTAAAGAAATGACTCGCAAGAAAGTCGAGGTTTACTGCAATTTCTTACAAGAAGCCGTTGTAATATCTCGCTGCGGTTTCTCAAAACATACAGAAATAAAAAAGTTCCGTATACTTAGCAAAGTTAAGTTTGCGTTTCAATAAAGTAACGAAAACTGAGACAAGCTGAACGTATGAAAGAATTCACTTGAAAACGGAAACTTGAAGGCACGTCTGTTGAAATACAACAAACCAATGAAAATAAGGCTCACTTGGTTTGCGGCTGAAGTTGTAAAAGTAGGAAGCATTCAATAATTCCCGCATGTGGCTCGTTGGTCTTATACAAGACGTTGTGTCGATCTATTTGCGTTCAGTTTTCTTAGTTTTTTAAGAGCGCTTTTTCCCTTGTTGTTTTACAATTGACATGCATTACTTTAAGTTTTGACAAGACTTATACATATTGATATAAATAAGTGTGATGGAATTAATTACATAATAAAACTTCATTTACCTACTATTTTACAAATTAATGACATATTTTAAAAATGTCCGATTAAAATATTACTCTCATCATTTTTTATTCAGTACCTACCTGACGATGGTTTTACAAAGACAGTCGTATTATTTTTAATTTTGAGAAATAAAGTTGAACGAAGTTTCATCAAGAAGTAACAATACAATGTATAAGTTTGTACGTATTATTGTCGATGGGATAGTAAACGATCATATTATTGTCACCGTATAGCATACTGTAAGTGAAAAACTTATTTATTTGATTGCCTACATCGTTAATGTGCGTCAATAGTATGATTGAAAATGAAATATCATTGAAACGCGTTCCATAATTTTCATCTGGTTTATAATCTCCTAGAAAATGATATTTTCAGTAATGTATTGCAATAAATTATATAGCGAATGACGCCATTACTTCTCATTACAAACTTCTCCGTGACTTCTAAATTTCGAGTTCAAAGAATAAATGCGTTGAAAATAAAAGTAAGGCCATTAAATAAATATCCACGGTCAAAACTTTGCCAAAAGTTGTTCTAAGCTTTCACAAAACAAAGAAAATAGAAACTTGGTGGCCTTTTAAATATTATCGTTTATTATTTGTGGGTTTGCGACCGCGCTTTAAATTTTAGGAAACATTTAAATTTTTAAACTTTAAAACGCAACATGACTTCAGTGTTTTAGTATAAAAATATGAGTAAATAATCGGTGGTTCTACTTCGTGTCTTCATAAGATAGAGTTCATATTTAAGGTCGTGTCATTGACGTTAAATCATCTAAATTAATAAAGTTCGCTAGCAATATGTTTGTATACTTAACATTGTTTTATAGAAATACTATACTGATGTTTATGTTAGCAAAGAGGGAACGTAGTACACGTAACATCTTAATGCTTGCAAGACCTAAGACTTGTTAGAACTTCTTTAGGGGCAAGTTCGTAGCGTTTCAAGCACTTAGTTTGGCGTCTATTTCACTGAACAAAATACAAGAAGTAACAAAATTAAAACATTTTAGACGTTCCGTGTAGTTGCTAATAATTTTGTTGTGTCTAGGTATTATGTAGGTGTGGGGTTATTATGTATAGGTACACATATATTGAACTAAGTGTAGAAAATAAAATTTAAAATTAATAATATTAATTATTATAATTTCATGATAAATTATTTACACGCATTATATCTAACATTTTGTTTCTGTAAAATACTTTTAAAATTTTTAGTAGAAAAACATTCAAATAATTAGGGAAGGTGCTTTCGCAGGGAGTTTCATTAATTAAAAACTACGATAAGTTCGTCTATCTTATCTCTTTCGACTTGGCCATTTTTTCCTTTTCTACTAACTGATTTTGTAACAAAGTTACACCTGTAATATCCTCATGGTTTTAAAATTCGTGCCATATAAATGCAACAACACCTTATTGAATAAAGAAATAAATCTGAAAGAAAAATATAACAATCTAAGTCCATTTAAGCAATGTGATTGTAAGATATATTTTCGCTTCGTATTACATCATCAGAAACTACGAGCGATAAATTTAAAGCTTGAGAAACCTTCGTTCCTCAAGTAATATTTCAAATGTCTAATTATTTTGAAAACTACCGTCTGACGGATTTAGTTCCAAAATGGATCTTGCATTAACAAAAGCTTTTACAATACACGGGTTCAAATAGAGCGCGGTGTCAAAATCAATTTCCACATATACAGACAACTATTTTCAGAAGTCTAGCCATCTTTTATGCGCTAAGAGATGGCTTAGTGGCAAGAATAATTTTACGGATAAAATGAAAAATTCCGTCTCACTTTTGCTAAGGTAAAATGTTTGTAGCTTATTATTGAAGTAATACATCTACATTTTTGTTAGCATTAAAATATTATTAAAACTTAAAAGCCAATATAGACTATTGTACCTATAACAGAGACTGTGTGCATTAAATATTTCAAAGATCATTAATTACATTATGAGTTTTACAATGTTTTATAACTACACTAAAGATAAAAAGACAGTCGACTATTATGTATTTAATTGCAAGTTTCGGTTAGGCATCTCCGAATCTATGTTCCAAAGGTCTATTTGCGGGGCGACAGGCAGACAGTCCAGTTGCCACAGGCTAAATGCAGCCAGACTGCAACTACACTGATCTGCACTTAACAAACTGAATTTTTAATAGGCCCGGTTATTTCGGCGCGAAGTGTCTAATTAGCTTAACAGCGTCGACGAAGCTGGATAAGCTTTGCGAAGTAGGGGGCGAAATGTCTTCCGCAACTTGAGGCATTGTATTTAATGCTTTGCTTGACAAAATTAACGCAATGAGCTCGTCGGCAACATACATACATTGTGTATTATATTATAATAACTTTACATATAAATTAATCAGATCACTTATGTAGGGGAAGTGGTTCAATGACATTAACCCTTAATTTTTTATAACTTTAAACTTGGGTTTGTCGTGCAGGTCTTCGTGCACAGCATCGTAGCGAGAGTGTGTGACTGACATTTGACATTTGACAATCAAAAGAAAGAGATGGAAACATAATTGAAAGAAGGGTTTCGTTGAAAAATAACCCTACACATATTATATTTTAGTTTCATTTTATGAGCGATAATTGTGTATCGTATAAATCAAACAACAATATTTAACGTTGATTAGTATGACGTGCATAGTATTAAGCGATTTCGCATTTACCCAGGTATTGCTTTCAGCGTTTGCAGCAATAAATCAAAATATACTAG
Organism: Eurema hecabe; assembly: GCA_026213755.1. NCBI lineage: Eukaryota > Metazoa > Arthropoda > Insecta > Lepidoptera > Pieridae > Terias > Terias hecabe. The sequence continues at coordinate 4,905,100 of JADANM010006502.1, forward strand.
ACCAAACCGTTTCGATATTCTAGTTATGAGTTGCTCAGTTTGGTTTTCCTTTCATCCTGCAAATGGGCTATCGTTGTGAGCTTCCATTTTTTTATTTACATCGTCCATTGGTATGAACTCACTTTAATTCTGAGTAATTAAAACACTATTCAGTGTTTGTAATTAATGTTGCTGTATAAATTCCTTTCATTTACCCTGAAAATATTTTGTTTAATTTCATTCAATCTGTTTATATTTAAAATACATTTTATAATTCTTGATTATATAATGTAGTTAAATAATGTCTTTGTCGGTGTGCTATTTACTTATTTTTCTTCTATAATATGCATAGTGTTTTTCTTTGTTGAAGGGAATTAAAAATACCCGAAATAACGAAAACGACACTATTAGACTGAATTATAATTACATATAAGTTTTCTTTACTTTAGTTTGTTTAGTCTTAGA
>JADANM010006502.1:4905643-4936946 GCA_026213755.1 Eurema hecabe
AGGTTCTTTAGCTAGAAGTAAGTAATAACGTCAAGCACTATAATATATTATTTATATCAACCATCGCCACCTACATATGACATGTACGTAGCAAGGAGCTCGATTGATTGGACTTCGAATCTACCCCGAACCCTCGTATCAGTCTAAGTACATGCTTAATTAAACTGTCAAATGTCAACAGAACGCTTTCGTGCAAGAAAATTTGATGGTTTTGTAATTAGCGTATGTGATCGAATTGTGAATTGGTATCCGGCAAAATTTAAACCACTGGAGCGCGGTTAAAAAGGTTGCTACTAATGTAGAATTTTTTATACTAAATACCGTTTGCTTCAGCAACAAGAATAAGGTTATCTATGAAAAGGGTATGGAATCATTTAACTGTTACTTCATTGTCGAATTAAACTGTTTATAAGTAAAAAATATGAGGGAGTCAAATATTTCAAATAGGTCCTGCGGAATACTATTACATAGTAAAATTACAAAAAAAGCAAAAAAATTAATAAGTGTGCAAACAAGTCATAAAAAGCGTACTTTCATTGCATTAAAAAAGGTGTTATAATATCAATATCAACATCAAAATTAATAACATAAATGTTACTTATAGCAAATTTCTAACAACCCTAACTTTCGCTAATAGGAATTGACAACCGGCTGCCTGAGGTATTTTGAAAATAACTCAAACACTCGAGACCGAGAAGGCGATATTTAAAGTTTAAGATGCAGAAAGAGACGTAGAAAATCCTCCATTACAACCTGCAAAGCTCCCCCATTGATCACAGGAACGCGTAAAGCCTTTAAAAAATCCAGCAATTTATTTAGTCGGTAACAACAGCTTACCCCGAAGGATTGCTTTGAAAATAAAGAATTTTCAACACTCTTATTACTTTAATAATGTTTATTTTATCAACATTCGAGTTTGTGCTCAATGAAATTCAGTATAAGCAAACAGTAATTAACTCCACATTCTCGTTTTCAAACTGTGCCATGAAAACACGCCATCTCCGAAGCTTTTAGCACGTTTTCATTATAAATAAATGACGGTGTAAATTTCAGCGTGATTTACTTCGAATAAGTTCAAAAGTTTTGAATATTCTCTCGCTCAGTTACACAATAAACTCAAGAACTCTCATTAGCCTTACAATTTATAAACAGGTTGAACTTTTTGGAAATGTAATGGCTGCCTGGTGAAATTAATTACCTTAATGCAAATGGGATTTTAAGAAGATTTGAACGGCAATGTAAAATCAATAATTTCAATAACTTATTTGATTGATTTGTCGATCGCTTCAGAGTTTGTTGTTATATAATTATATTCATCACATACGAGTAGGTACATTATATAAATAAAAAGTCAAAAGTATATCGGCTACGAACAATATTTCAATAAAAACGTAAACGTGTTTAATATTTTAACTAATAACTTTCGTGCATGGAATTGTTTTATCTGATTCCAGCACGATTTTGTTAATCATAGTGTGGCATTACTACACTGTTCAGTAGGTACATTATGAATAATTTTGTCGTAACCAATTAATAATGGTAATCTGAGTCATGCGACAACCCCATCAATCTCGAGAAACTTGGTATGTGGACTTACCCTTTATATTGCGTACCTCGTTTATTGTACGACAAAAGATTAACAAACTCCTTTGGATTCCTGATAAGTTCCCACCAAACGACGTTGTTAGAGGTTGAAGTGGAAGAGTTAACTTTCACCTACGATATTTTATTACTTGACAAGTATTGTCGTGTTGAAGAAGATTCTGGTTTGTTTTATTGAATTTTCTACATACACATGACTAACTAGATAGAATATTCGACAGTATAATCCAGTAATAACTTTATAATGGTGCAATGTTTCTAGGACCTATACCGATTTGCAGCAACTTTATATGTATAAACAAATTTATATGCTTTTAAAAACAAACGAAGTCCTAGTCATTATATTAATATTGCAACACTACATCACAATAACATTTGAATGATTCAATGAACAAACAACTGTCAAAATGATTACATTAAGTAAGACAGAGTGATCAATATTAATGTTATAGGGACTCGGTGTTACAACTAGAAATGAATAAAGATATAATTTCTGATACACATAGATATGTACACTTAATTGTAAAATGAAAACGACCTATCACAGTAAGACGTCCTTTATATAAAGCTATCTACGATATTACCCACATTTTGTAATCGAAGTGGGAGCTACGTATCTATTCGTAATCGTTTGTGCTAATCGATTGTAATTCTCCGTCGCTAGATGGGCGATATAAAGGGAGGAGAATTTATAGCAGCATTAGATTCTTATTTGTGCCATTGTCTAGTGACTTATGCTTGTTACGCAATGCATTCATGATATTTGTTGATGTAATGCGTACTTATAAGGTAATCAATTAATACATAGCCTAAAAATGGCTATACTTGAATTATTGTTTAAAGATTTCAATCGAAGTGATTATATAGAATGTGATACCGACAAAAATGGAATACCTATTAAATTAGAATAAACTCTTGTTTCATTTATAAACATAAATGGTAAAACATTATAATTATTTAAACAGAGATTTTAATTCACAATGTCTTACGGTCGTGTTGATATGAAGAATATAAAAAGCGAACACAAAGAAAGTCTCATAAAATTGGGGTGTGTTTACTTCGCCAGAAATTCAATTTCGTAAACAAACATTAAGTTTTTAAGCCCAGGTGAATCTGGTTTATAGCGGGATCATAAAGTGAGTCAAATGGTTTTTAATAAATATTATATTTAAAAAGAAAATAGTTTTCATTGAAGTAGAAAAGGGATAACATACTGCATTTATTTTATTAACAATAAAATACTTTCATTTTTTTACATAAATAGTTTCATTTTTCTTCTCAAATCATTTCATCTATTAGAAATGTGCATCAAAATTATTTTCGTGTTATACACAGATCGGAAATCAACTTTGTCTTATGCAAGTATTGTATTGAAAAGATGTATACCATAACATTGAAATTATGTAGAAACTACGTGTATGTTTAATTTGTGTAGCTTTATCTTCGTTGTTATCGTCAACGAATCTAGGTTAAACCTGGATTATTTCAGCCTTTCCTTTGTATTCTTGCCTGATTGCGAGTTACTACCAAATTATCATTTTTGCTCCTCGGAGTAATAATGAATTTGCATAGATAATCATTTTACATCTAGATTTATGCCTTCTTTCTTTTTTTGCCAACTTTTTTTTCTGTAAATTTTATTTTGTTTATGTTTACTGTATATATTTCAAACAATCTTTGATAAAATTATAATTCAAAAAGTTTCTCCGTCTCTCGAAACCAAAATTTTATCAAAACCATGTCCATACGACAGTTTATGATAAAATTTGGTTTGTACCTATAGATAATGGACGTAGGCTCATTTTTATTGTGAAGTATACTATTAAAAAGATGTTAATCGTTTCTACCCGTTAGAAACTTTTAAATTTGAGGCCATGTAGTTATGGAGGTAGTAGAACCAGACGCTATGACTAAGACTTCACCGTCGGTCTGTCCATTTTTATGAAGTATCCGTATGCTTATGAAGCTTAAAATAATAAAATTTAAGTATTTAGGGGCTGGGAATACCGTCCCACTCGCACATAGCCGTTTTTTTAAGGCGATCGGTGGCAATATTGCAGAGCATACCTCTGGCCCCTATTTACCGAAATTTATGATTTCATTTAGTGTCATATATTTCAACGACGCGCCGCTTGCATCGAAACGAGCCGCAGTACGTATTGAATTTACTTTGTACGAAGCACGGGATTTGGAAATCTTTAATAATAGTTTTATTTCCGACTGCAATATTTTCAGTAAAATGATTCTGTGGGAATATTTTGAAACAATTCGTGGAAGGAACGAAATGAATCCGTTTTCTCTTACAGTAGACCTTCTTTGTAACTATTTATAGTCGTATAATTTATCTTACATCCTTTTAGTTTATGTATATCACAAACATATATTTGTCAATATAGGTCTAATCGACTTAGAAGTCGATAATTTCAATTTAACACTTTTTGGTTTTGAAAGGTAAGTACCAAGAATTAGCCTATGCTCAGGTCAGTAATGAGGAATCTTATTGCATTAAAAATGTAGAAGATAACTTATCAATATTGCATTTAATTGTTTTGTACGTTTGAAAACAAAATATAGTTTAATTTATACTAATGTAAAATGTTTTAATTTTTATAGAAACCAAAGGCGCATTTAATATTCAGTTTTATACTCAGACATCGCAGTATCATAGCATGAAACAAGATTAAAAATACTTTATTACAACAGGATTAATACCGCAGATTATTTTGACTAAAGATTTAATTAACAGCGTATTTTCATGAAAAAATCCACAAATACGTTTTTATAATGAGCATAATATCTGTTTTAATAAAGAAGACTTTCTGTTTAAAATCATTTTTGAGGTTATATTTAAAATTTTATCCTGGAGCTCCTTCAATTGGCTCGAATAATATTTCAACGGTCTAAATAAACATAATTTGTTTTAATAATTAATTGAAGTTTTACAGACCTAAAAGGTCTTGATAGCAACTAAATGTTAAAATTTCACTGGTTATATTAGCGCAATCTTACATTAACGGATATATAACGGATATATAATAAAAATATATAATGTATATTTTTATTTAGAAACTAATAAGTGTTTAAATATTACATGTAGTAAACAGTAATCGAGGGCTAAGCTCGTAATTATGAAAAGGAAACGTAAATGAATCACCGCTATGCTTAGACTCGTAGAGGGAAGTAATCTTTGATTTCATTGTCCGCGCAGTCTTTGTGCACCTGCAAAAGATTGTATTGCTCATTTTCTAGAACGTGGCGGCGAGCAACCTGTTGTGAAATTTTTTAATTAAGTGCAGGGGAGTCGCTTTGCCCGGCTCGTTTATTGTAAAAGTGGCTAGTTCCCTTGATTTAGAGATGCACCTACACGCGTTTATGTGACAGATATTGTCTTTATTGATTCTTTTACTTTGTATGCACAATGCACATGTAGTGTATTTAATACGGAAATTGCTTTACAAATATGACGTCATAACTAAATTGAAGCAGAGTCAATATTCACTTTTGAGGAGTGCTGTAGGCTATGTAATAGGTATACCTACCTATTTCATGCAGAAACTAACCAGTTTCTTTTATGTAACCACCTATCTGTAAGCGGCTAGTTTTAAATAAATATATTAATGTTACATATAAGTTAGATAAGTATAATTAATACGGTGACGTTGAAATGATCTTTAATTCTATAACTATTGTTCTTTTGTTTCTTAGAAACAGTTGCTATAGATACAATGTTTATAACGACCACCATTATGTAAATGTACGAAAATATGACAAAAGTTAGGTCTTATGAAACATCAAAAACTATTGTTAGATCAACATTTCGATTTTGCTGAAGCTTTACAAAGTTTAATTCGGTTAGATAATCGAAGTAAGGGGCTCAGTTTAAATGATGTTCGAACAAGCGTGCCAATTAGCACTCCAAGTGAAAAAGCCAACAGTATAACTGGATTGCGGGTGTAACCTAGATGAATTTGGCGCATGATTGGGGCCAGAACCGTGACCTGCGATATGCTCGCTTCACGTACAAACATTACAACTTTGATTATCTGCTCTTGCATGCAAAGCCTAAGCTTCACTACTTAATACAGCCTACCGCATACTTGATTACTTCATACGTACGCAATATAGTTAAAAAATATTTTACTTTGAAAAAACACTAAGCAACCGAATCCATTAATCTAACATTAGATTAATCAAGCCATGGCTTATACGAAATGTTTTTATCGGTTTAATAAATGAAACAGGAGGCCGTACAGCGACGTTCATTATACACAATGACACGATTACTCAGAACTCATAATAATAGGTTCTTTATAAAAGCTTCATTGTAGTATGTAGTTCGTAAATATATACCACATAGGAACAGTCACGAATGTCGAATAAAAAATAATGTAGGTCGACTCCCTAATTTATGTAGTTTCGTACTGAACACGCGATGTCTTCGTGCTTGAAGCTAGACTTGTGTATACAGCATGTTTTGAAGGTCTGTTGGTTCTATATGCAATGTTTCATCAAAACTTAAATGTTCTATCAAAAATGAATTAATTTGATATATGTATGCATATTATATAGTCTGATTTTATGCGTTTTTTCAAGAACAAACTGTTTGAAAGCAAAAAAGTTTCATTGATAAGTCAATGAAATAAAACAATAGTTTTCAAATTTGGAAGAACGGAACAGATTTTAATGCGGGTAATATATTGACAGGTTGAATCCAAACGACTAATTATATTATGTATAGTACACGCAAGCGGATCACCTCTAAGTACCTACAATTAATGAGGTATTGAGTTTAAATAAAGAGTTGCCCAAAATGAATGATAGGGTTTCGGAACACGTCGTATATTCACAATTTTTATAGCTTTGGAACACGTTTGTTGTTACTATTGTCCTTTTATTTGCATATAGTTCAGTGGATCATGGTTCATAGATAATTCGGCAGCACTATTGTTTCGCTGAAAAAATCGATATAAAAACGAAATGGAAAATAATTTAAGCTGTTATTCATTATATTATGCTGAATCATGCGATTTCGCAATGCTTGTTTAGTAATCAATAAACAACTATGTATAATTAATATATCTCTATGTTACGAAAAAAAAGGCAGTGTAAGGCTAAAAGGGCGGATATAAGAGGGTTTCGTACGTCCGGGCGGTCACCGCAAACGCTGTAATGCCCGACGTTCTTACTTCCCAATATTTATGGTAGAGCAGCTGATTGATTGCTATTCAGCGTAGTTGAAATACATTATTGATGCACTCTCCTTACACGAGACGTGGGATCGCGTAAGCATTTAAACTAGATCGTATTTAATGCATTAGAAATTTATTTAAATATCAGTAAAACGCAAACTAGTAGGTTTTATATAGTACTAGTTGTTGCCCGCGGCTCCATCCGCGTGGACTTTCATATAAACTTTGACCACCCTTCCCCCTTATAATCCTTTTTTCCCATAAAAAAGTAGCCTATGTTTTATCTCAGGCTCTAGATCATCTGTGTACCAAATTTCGTTCTAATCGGTTCAGTAGTTTTAGCGTGATTGAAAGACAGACAGAGTTACTTTCGCATTTATAATATTAAGTATGGAGATATGGATTATAGGTATTTAGCATTGTAACATTTGTAAATTTCATGGTATCCGCAAACGCAAATTTTAGTTTGTAATCATATTATTTATATTTATTATTGTGCAATATATTTTGTTAGTCTATCTAAACAGGATGTCAATGTAGAGTGCCAGTCATATAAATCTTTTAGTAATAAATAATGACGTCCTAATCTCATTACTACGAATCAAACAAAGATTAAAAGATATGCGTTATCTCTGTTTACACAATAAATACCTACCTACCTTCCTACAATAAATAAATCGATGACGATTAGTATACGGGTCGTGTAGACCGCTTCTCTCATGATACTTGTGCCGAATGCGATCAAACACATCTGGTGTACCTAATCTTGTTACACGAAAAAACTTTCTTAATAAGAGCGGTGGTTCAACCGATCCTCTCTGGAGAGAGATGAAATAATTACTTGTGTTCTGCTCCCAATGACCCTGACCGTCATGTCTTAGTCTTAATTAAGTTATTAGTCTATGTTCCACAATAACATCTACAACGGATGAGGAATCTTATATGGCCTTCGTAATTTTTATATTTCAAGTTGTAAGTCACACGACATTGTAGGAGATTTTTTTAACACATCTTTGTACCCACCATTGTAAGACATAATAAGTATTTGTGTTTATATTTGTTTATTAAAACATGTTAAACTTAATATTTAAAATTTTCACAATATTAATTATTGTATATATCTAAGAATATAATTTTTTTTGACATTATTTCGCCTTGTAAACATAGAATATATTAAATGCTCTATATGTCTTAGAATTCTTATAAAGATATGGTATATTTTTATGGTTGGGTATACGTTCGGTCAGTTATAAATGTGACGTTTACATTAAAATTTTCTTATGCTAACGCCTTATTAAATTTTAACGTTATGGGTATGGATGAGGTCGTGGCAGGTGTGGAGGATAATGTGGGGGTGGCATATGATGGGGCGGCATATGTGGTGGGGGCGGCATATGCGGTGGGTGCATATGCGGAGGATAGTGAGGGTAGTTGTGAGGTGGGTACGTATGTTGGGGATAGTCCGGCACGTATTCTGGCATCTGTTCGCCTGGGGGAATGCTGTACGGCGGCGGGGAGTATGTCTGCAGGTGTGGCGGTAAAGGTGGCTGGTTGACGTAGTAGCAATGCGGGGCGCAGTACCCATTCTTACAATTGGGCCCGCATGGTAAAAGATGTGGTGGTGTCATTGCTAAAAGTAAAATTTTGATAACGTAAGTTAACACGTTTTTGATTAAATAGTTTATCAATTAATGATGATTGTGACATTATATAAATTTTCAGTTCTGACTTTTTTTAAACAATAAATACAATATTTATTTTATATTACAAAACTGATATTACTATGTAGTGCTTTTTGTATATTAACCGTAGTCCGTAATCCAACACTTAATTTTTATTGGATAAGTTTATTTTAATATTAGGGAATAACAAAGACTTACTTTATTGCACTGTTTTTAAAACCAATAAATAAATCACACACTTTGAGCTCAACTATATACAAAACTCACAGCCTGACTGATAATATTATCGATCGAAAGATATTTTTGTGTCATTATTCGATTAGTCGTTATCTATAGAGCAGTGCATGAATAATCTAAACACGTGAGCGCGATAAGCGAAACGACAATGAGTCAGTTTAAATCAATGGCAACATCATTTTCATATTACATGTCCTACTCAAACATGACATGTGACGCCATTCCATATAATATTTTTTAAAGCACGTCAACAATTTAGTCAGCATATTTATTCATTTATTTCATTTAATACACAAACAGGTTACTGTCATCGCATGATAATACATAAGCTTAATACTGATAACTGCACGAGACAGTGTCCCAAAATAGTGTACATATCAACTTAATTTAATTTAACTAAACCGAGAGCGATGGGGCAATATGATGATTAATCATCATATTCACATATACAGAAAATACATTTATTATTGTGCATATTATGTGACGTGAGGGGTGGCAGATAAATATTTTTTTAAACTTTGAGAAATTACCGAATATGTCTACGTCAGTGTTAGCAAGAGATATATCTTTATATGTGCGGCAAATTCAAAGAACTAAGTATATCTACGAATTAGACAACTATCATAAGAATGGTTTTTATTGAACATTAAATATATATGTACAGGTAGATAAATATAAGCAAGACTTTAATCAACGTATAAATATATCTGAAACAAAACATCTAGTAAAACAAATTACGAAATGATTGATCATTTTTTGTTATATTTGAGTTAAAATCTTCAAGTAAAAAGTTTGAAGAACGACCACAACGCCCACAAGTATCAATCTGTTATAGAATCTTTAAAGTTCAAGATTGTTTGTCGTGAAAATTTCTCAATAAATAAAACGATATTTATTTATTGCGCTTCGTTTACTTACAAGGTATTTAGGTCTGTCGTCTATTCCCAGTTTTGTGTTTGCAAAATGGAATTTTCCTGTTGGGAGAGCGGAGAGGAATTCCCAATTGATTTATAAAAAGGTTATTTGTAATAGCTGGTTTTGTTGACACTTTTCCATTGTTCTAAATGACGGCAAATACTTCGTGTCTTAATGGGTTGAAAACCCTTCAGAATATAAAGTTCCCACTGTGAATATTTATTTGAACACGTATATTATTTCTAAAGTTGTGCCTCTAAGGAGTAAAGGTTCTTTATCCCCGCTTTGTAAGTTTTTCAGGTCACATTAATATCACACGATCCATGCATTTGTATTTTATACGCCCACTACGAGGTAGCCGATCCGTCACATCCCATAAAAATATTTTAACTTTCGTATGTAGAGTGGGGCAATCTAACGTGCTATGGAGATGTTAATATATACCCGGGACTCATCGAAGGCGCGAAAATTAATTAAAAAAAAGACTTGTAAGATATATCATTGTATAATTGGATACAATTATAGGCTGCCCTATGTATTTGAAGTCTAACTCAGTGGTTAGACGAGTAAAGTTAGCACTTTATATCAATCAAGTAGCATATTTATAAGGTTCAAATATATATACCATTTTATTAAATCTTATATGTACGTGACTATAAGTAAAGTAAAATATTGACTACATGCGATTTTTTCCTTTTGAGACTCGGGACCACAATACAGTAATATTATGATAATTGATAATCAACAGTTGACCGTGGACCATCAAGAGGGTGCCCAGCTCGTCTCGAATAAAAAAAATCATCTATACATGATTCTTGTATAGGTATATATTCCTTTTCAGAATCTCCCAGCGATTTTTAATTAAATATAATATAAACAAATTTAAAAGGAATAAACTTCTGAATAGTGCTCGTAATTGTAACTATTTTAGCTTATAACATCGCGGGCCATCTCATCCGAAGCGAGTTAAATCAACAAGCCAGCTAATTAGTTGGAGACGGGACAAATCATAAAATGAAATGAACGTTCTTTCCTGAACCGAGCATTTTTATTGACCGACGTTTTTATAAAACAAAACGAATGGACGACTTATACAAATACTTAACGGTTTATAGCTTAAACGGTTAAGCCGACTTATGGCAGGAATTTTGTACCTAAATATTCTGGATTTTCGTCTTTTTTCTGTTACTATATTTATGTTTTTATTCCATCTATTTTTATAGTTTGTGTAATCATTTTATATTTAAATATTTTATAAGCTCTTAATAATATAATTCGGGTATTCATATTCATTCATATTACGTGGTTATACTTTAATATCAAGAATTGTATATTTTATATAAACAATAATTTAGTTGTATAAAGTTGAAAGCTGTAAGTCGTTTTAGTGAATCAGTACAGTTTGTAGGAGAGGTATAATCCACATATCCTATTGTGTTTGAATAAACATTTCAATCGGGAGTTTTTCATTGGCAGAGGTTATTCGAGCGAATGGTACGTACATTCGCTCTTTTTTACGCAACACTGGCTACCGATGAATGGGGTGCGGTTTCGATATTAGAATTCACTATTGCGTAGGTCACGAATTCAAGCTTGTTTGGGAAAATCAATATCAAAATAGAAAAACATAAATATTCAAATCGAAAAACGCGGTACGACGCTGTTTGGAAAATATTTTCCCACGTATTTTTAAATTCAATTACAGCGTGGTAGAAAAAAATTAATAATAGAAGTTATTTTGTGAATTAATGAATAAATTGGATTAAATTATTAAATAAGCACCGACTGCACTATAGTAGTCTATAAATACGGTAGACCGGTACACAGCTACGGGAAACAAACAAATGGATCTCATGGGAAACTAAAATCTTCATGCGCAGTCCTCATTAAGCAAATAAATAATAATGTATTAATTATTCTTTTAATGAATCAGGACGTATATGAATCATGTACTTGAAATAATTAATTGATGAAGAAGAGTAAAGCCACTAATAGTTAAATTTTATTTATTTTTAAACATTTTTTTCAAACCTACAACTCTTTCTGTATGTACGTTTCTTTTCTTTCGTTACGTTTCTTTCTGTATTTTAGAATTTTGTAGCCGAATGTTAAATTAAATGCAGTCTGACTCTGCGCGATGCGTCTCTTGTGTCATATTGGCCAGAATATTTTGAGTCCAACAACACTTGGTTGAGATGTCGGTGATTTTTTTCATGCTTCACATTACCTTATTAAATATTTAATCTGTTTAAATTTTTCATTATGTCGTAATAAGCTTATTTTTGTCACTTAAATTTGTTGTTATCTTTATTACAAGACCTGATCTCAAAACACAAAAACCTTGATCATATCATGAACAAATAACTTTTTTGTAACACATGCATTGTTCAAACTGAATTCCAGTAAAAGTAAAATATGAGGACATTTATAGAAAAAGCTCGACGTCAACTGGAAAATATTTTATGGAAAGAGGTAAGGGACTCGTGAGTCGGAGCTAGCTCACGTACCAGATCCAGCCTTAGAAATGTATGAAATAAAACACCAAACAAAGAATGAAAAACTGCAGCAGCAATCGTAAAATCCCCTTCCATAAACTGATGCACACATTAGAATTTTAAATTCGATTTCCATTCCGAATCTACAGTTTTGCCCATTAGTCTCCGCGAGCCGTAATAGACATGTCAATTTGTTTTATTAATACGTCTGGCCAAAATAATCGCAATTAAATATTCAAATATGGAAGTGCAGAACCGTGTCGTTGCACCGGCCGAGGCGAGGTAGAGGGCTGTCAAGAGTTGCATTTGGGTTGTCGGCAAATTGAACATGTCTGGTCCGCGGTATTCCTGGAATAGCGTCGATCGAGACAGGTCAAACGGAAATAAAGCGCGCTGCACTCAGTAAACTTTGGACATGTCTGATAGCTTACCGGCTCGTGAATAAAATACATGCTGCTTCCCGCTTTTATTTCGGTGCATTATGTTCCGCCGTGTCTAAAATATCCTGTTGAATTTTTATTCTCAATGTTTCGCGGAAAACAAAGGAATGGTTACTCCTATTATGCTACGATGTTTTCCAGTGTACGATTCTCGGAAGAAAAGGCTCTGACATTGTTTAGTCATTGAAAAAGTAGGTACCAACCGTTTCGCATAGACATTAATTTTCGTGCTTCTATCGATAGCGACCAGTTATTGTTAAGTATTTAGCGAAATCTTAAGTAAGAAGTTAATTGCTTAATCAATTAGCGTTAGCACTATCGAAGAAATCCTGAACGCATTAGTAGAGTGCTATTTGAATATTTTATTCAGGCTTTTAGTGCAGGTTTCCATAAAGCGTAAAATTTGTTTTAACAATAAACAAAATTATTAAATTTTAATGCCTTTCGAATTTGACTTAAGTAAATTAAGACATCGTGCTTGAAGTTGTCTGTTCTTACATAAAAATAAATTAATAAGGCAGACTTTTAGGTACTTAGGTAGGTACATTACTTGTAAAAAACTACGAAATATGACTTCAATAATATTCCCTATCTAAAATATTAAGTATACGTGATGCTTGAGAAATTTAAAAATATGAAAATTAAAATATGGGGTAAACTGTTTTTCCATAAAGGAGATAGAGCATAAAGATAAAGAATAGCGCTCACCGTGGGGCCGCTATATCGCTAAAATATAGCCGCAAGCATTCCGAGGAGCGCCATATGTGGTCACTATATGCACTATATTACACTGAGCTAAATGAATTTCATAAGACAAAGATAAAATTCGAGGAACTTAGTTACTAAAAGCTTTTTTATTCATTTTGTCTACTCTCTATCCAGTAATGGAAAAATCAATTCAACGTCATCATGAATTCTTGAAATTACATGTCCTTTTTAATATACATTAGTTGCAATGTATTTCTCCTTCTCTGTGAGGAATTTGTGAGACTAATTAAAGTTTGAGATATGATTTCTGCTATAATTTTGCTTCATAGGTCTATTTTTTACTGGGAAATACAGGAGCAATATAAGGTGGAGAAAAGCAATAACAAAATACTTTATGAAAGCTGTCGGTTTTATTGTTTGGCAGTAAAGTGGAAATTTGCATCGGGAATCGAACTGCCGTGGAACCAGGAATCGTAAAGTGATCCCGGTCACCAGGTTTCATGAATAAAAAACTCGGGCCTTGCAAGAACCTTTTGTACTGTCGTCGCAATGTCGGAAATTTGTTGAAATATTTACACAAGCCTTCCGCTTTGTGGTTTTTCCTACCGCGCTCTTTTTTAACACTTCCCTGTGGAACCTAATAGAAACAGACGGATTAATATTTGAAATATGCGCTCATATTCTTTTATTGCGTCGCTGAAATTACTCAGTTCGTATATAATATCTTTGTTTTTAAAGTATCCTCTCTTTGAAGTTAAAATACAATATATAAATAAAGAGATATATTTCAAAATTATATTACGAGCTTATTATACTGGTAGGTGCATTGTATAGCACATACACGTCTTGGAATTACCAAAAAATCTGTGATAAGTTCAGATCCTTAGTTGTTAGTGTCTGAATTTGCAAGCTTCGTTTTGAGCCGTTGCGGTCTCCTTATGAATAACAAACTCGTAGTTTAGTTAGCTTAAGTGTTTAGGCAATTATACTGGTCTGCGACACCCACCGTAATTCGAGTCTACATTGCAAATTTCCGAATTCTATGAATCCAGAAACAGAGTTATCACGTGTCTACCATTTGTTTCCTTAAAACCTTGTCTGGAATTGTGTAGCTAGGCTTACAGAACGTACATGCATATATATTTCAGTTGAAAGCGTGCAAGAGTCACGTTCGGGCAATATTTGCTGTATAAAATTTAGCAACTGCGTCGGCTTGTGTGCGTTTTGTTCATACAACATTGTTTGTGCAGTTATTTTTTAGTAAGTAAAATGCAGCTAAGGAACTGCTTATTGAACAATTTATTCGGAGCTGAAATGGCGTATTCAGCTCGGGTTATTGTGTTTTACTCTAGTAAGCATATCGTTGTAAATTACTTTAAATTTTAAGTAAAAATTAATCTGTAAAACGCTTTTACATGCAATTTGAGACTCTTTTCTTAGCTATTGATTATCATAAAAAATCAACAACAAAGCTTGACTGTTTTAGTTCTGTTGATTATTATAAAATAAAAATACATTTATTGACAATCATTAAATAATTAACATTTGCACAGCTTTCACAGAAGGTTTCCCTGTGTTGTGGAAGACTGGCTCCTTTATCATTATCTAATATTGTTTAGTTTCTACACATACATATTGTTGTTAGTATTATTACTGCATACATATTAAATATCCTTGTGGGTTTGTGTGTATTAGTATTATAAAATAACATTAGATTAACTAAAATGTACGTCAAATATAGACTATATTACCTATCATTAAAAAGTTAAAAAGTTAAGCTATAGTACTAGTAATTTAGGAATTTTAATAATAGCAAAACAGCAATAAATAACCTGACTTAATACGTCACGTTTAAATGCCACGGATTTAATAATTGTATTTAAAAGTTAAATGAACTTGCGGTAACAGTTTAAGCAGGAAATTAAGCTGGCTAAGTTTTGTATCTCAGCGCCGAGGGGTGTAGTGTTATTGCTCGCTAAGTTTTTGCACTGGCTTTACGCACTTTATCTGCGCTTAACTTATATGTTTTGCGACGATAACTTTGAGAATTTCAAACTTTATAAATTAATAAACTTTTGCATTATACTTAAATACGTCATTCTCGTTATTTAAAGAATATTATTTTTGCTTTAGTAATGTTACATACATATAATTTTGTCATTTGAATTACGAATTACTTGTACGAGAGTTGACCTGGAAAATTACTAAGTCTCATTATATTATGTCGACTATAAACGATATTCATATTACACTGTTCTTAGTAAAAATATTTATTATTTTAACGGAAAGACTCGAACAAAATATTGCAAATGTATTTAAGCTTGACTCGAAATGTTTAAATCCGCGGGGATTTCAATATTTTTTGTACACGTTTTATATGACGATACAAACGTTTTTCGACTAAAATATAGGTGTTATTTATTGGTTTATGCTGTTCAAATGTTTCAATAAATTTTCTTTACTTCTTTGGTAGTTTGTACTCTGATATTTTTAACTGATATTAGAAAAAGTAATTATTCAGGACATGTTATTTTCTTAAGTACCTACTAATAGTATGCATCAGACCTGTTTTAGAAAAAATAACCTACGTTACAGTTCTAATAGAAACTATATCATGAAATTTTGAAATTTTTAATAGGAAGCATTTAAAAGAAACCTTTACTTCCCATTTCATTTTGTTAAATAAGCAAAATTGCAACGTAAATAAAAATAGATGTCGGATGTTTTTATTAATCTAACTAGACTGTGTAAATTATACATCAACATTACGTTAAGCGAGCTTCTAACTCCAAGCGTTCTGGTATGAAACCCCGGGTTTAAAATTCAGGGTAATTAAAATACTAAAATAGAGTTTTTATCTTGCCAACGCCGACAGTCGACAGTAACAAGAAGATTGCTAGCTTAATATTTATCTTAAGAGGAGGTTTATTTCAAGTCTATTGTATCATGCCACAGATAACTTACGTCATAATTTATTATAACCTATTTATTATATTGTTAAAAACAAGAAAAAGTTTTTAAATTATTTCCATGATACGTAACATCTAAAACTAGAGATTTTAACTGGTATAACCGCATTAAAATATAAAACAATAACCAGTAAAATTGTAATAATCTATCATAACCATTAAATTCGTGAAAAGTTATTATCAAACCATAAATAAATACGGGTTTAAATCGGTATTTTAGGTGCTATGATGAACCAAAAATACAAGCACTATACAAACCCTTTCTTTAGCTTTTTCGTATAAAATAAAAAGGGTTAACGATTTACCATAAAACGTTCATATATTAGTTATAAAATCAAAGCATTAATTAGCGAAATGGTAATTGAATCAGTAAGTAAGCTGTAATTTAAGCCACGGCTTCGAATTGGGTAACCAGGATAAGTGCGGGATCTAATTTATTACTCCCCTATTGATTTAATGCTTTAAATACTCGTACATACTACGCGATGAATCTACCAATCCAATACTAACTAGTTTTCTGTTCGATTGAATAGCTTTACATACGTAGCGTGAGACGTTTAGATTTACGGACAATTAATTCAAGATAATTTAAGATAAAGAGCCCTGTGTGATATATTTTGGAAAATCACTGTTATATTATAAGTCCATTATTTATTAAAACGTTTTAAATAACACACGTTAAAACTCGTACTAATTTTATTCAAGGGTATAGTGAGTCCTATGACTAAAATGAAGAATAGAAATAGTTGTTTCTCTAAATTTTCTTAAAATGTCTTCATGTTTCACTATAACTAGTCCAACAGTCTAACTAGTCTGATAATGAAACTGAGGAAAATTTTTCTTAAATTTATTTTTTTGCAGTTGCATGATAATGTTAAAAACAAGTCAAAGGTATATACTTTGATTATCACATCTATTTTTCTAGTCCTGAAGTCACATAAAGTTAACATGTCATAAAATGGACAAATTCCAGAGTCCATTCTCAGTTATCATGTGGGTAATATATAGGCTCAAGGCATGGCAGGTAATTTAATTCGTCCTTATATTGCTGGACATGAAACCGTAACTCAAAACCAGGTGGCATTACGTCCCCGACAATACGTTATAAAATCTATCCACTTTTATTTCGGCTATATTTGGGAGGCTGACAGTGATGGAAGATTAGTCTTCCATGTCCAGTTTTACGACTTACCTAAGCCGTGAGTTTTCACTATTACATTTTAAAACTAGTGGTAGGTATTTATTGGTTGTATACTTACAGTTGTAGTGTACTGTGTAACCCCCTGTTAACACTTTATTTTAACGTAATACATTCATTTATATTAGATTTGACACTATGGAAAACAAGAATTAGCACAAAATGTGGATATACCTTATTGTATGTATTTTTCGTTAGGTGTAAAAACAGTATATAAACATTAATTGTTTAAGTACAAAAGATAAATTTTTTTTTGCTCACAAGTCGGGCTCACGTCACTTATATCTTATAAAGACTTTGAATAATGTCTTTAACATAATATCTGGAAAGTGGTTACGTTAATACAAAAGTCTGTTAACAGAAAGCAAAGGATTTTAAAAAGTAATTCGGAGAAAGAAGCATTAAAGCTAATTGACATTTAAATGTAATGTTCTCGTAATATGTGTAAATGTATGTTATAATTATTCCTAAAAGGAATGTATCAAATACTATTAAAAAGGATTAAAATAGTAAATACTGTATCTGAAAATTAAACGACACAGCCCTGTATGAATGGAGACTATTAGAGCGAAATTTTCTTTTATTTCTTCACATTTTAATTAAAAAAGATGAATTACGCAGGTATTTCAAGAGGTTTTTAGTTCGGTACGTAAGTTTTTTAAGCTTCGTTTAACTTTCATGATTTAACCGCGAGAACCTGTTTTCATGAATAAAATTGTTAACAACTTTTTAATTTAAAATGCTCACACAGCGAAAGGTTAGACTTGTGCCTTGATGTTTATTTATTGCCCAGCTTTTTAGCTTCATTATCTACAATTTAATAAACTCTACTATAAACATATATGATTCATAATCTTACATAATAAATAGGATATGATATTACTTACTACTTCTAAAAATAGTGTTAAATACTTATTTATATTTTCATATTTTTAATCATTCTGATACTCTGAAGTTTTACTTATTGAGAACCCAAGAAAGAGCCATCATGATGCAAACAAATCAACCTCGGCATCACATCACAACTACATCGATGTCACTCTCTGCGACATATATAAGTATATTTATAATGTTTCGTTTAACTGAAATTGAGAAATAATGTGTTATCTAACGTTTCAATCAAAATTCTTATAGGTTTAAATATAGAAAGAAAAGTAAAATAAAAAGTAGAGCAAAAATATTCTTCAATGTTATGTTTTCAAATGTTTGTTTTGACTTGACAAATCAAAGCGTCCCATGGATTTATGAAAGCGGTATTTGTTCTTAAGTTGTCACACACAGACCGATCATCCTAATCCGATAAATCGAGAGGATTTTTTAGCTTGTATCACAGATTACGTAAAAGATATTTGTTTACTTTTGACGAAGTAAATTTGACATTTTTTTAGCAAGCTTGTTGTTGAAGCCACTAGCTTCAACAACAAGCTTGCTACAACTACAACCAGAAAAATCTTTAAAATAATATGTAGCTAAATACATGTTAGCTAAAATACATATAAAATAAGCTAAACTATATCTATTCTAAATATTGTAGCTATAACGTAATCTTTCGATTGTCTTTGCCGTAGCGCTTTGTGGCAACTACAGAACGTATTCAAGTGTAGTTCAGCCGTAGGCGACGCGTAGAAGCCTACGCAAAGCCTACGCACCCACACATCTCTTATTATATAAAGCTTATTATTTTACTCAAACAGTATAGGAATCGAATTTGTTTTATTTTATCGTGAGATTTATTTGTTTCCTAAATCTGCTATAAATATTTTTTATTATGTGTGTTAGTTCTACCTCCCTCATTTGCGTTTTGATTAACCATACCTCATGTGTGTGGGTAACAGAATAATAAGAAGTTAAAATTGTCAAACTTTTTGATTTACATTTATTTCTTATTTCAAACGGATGCTAAACCCAATAGTAATCCATGAAATGTTTTGTAGGCATACAAAGCTGTTAATCTTGAATGTCACGTCTCATTTCGAGGGACTTATGTATAAGACTGTAGTCTGCAACATTTCACGACGAAATACATTTTTAATCATTAACTTCTTTATACTACGGTGATCTTAATCCAGGTATCAAAAGAATTTTGTTGTTTCATAATAATATTATTTTTGTTGATGCAAATTAAATATGAAGTTTTACATTCTATAAGATTAAGAGCAATGAAAAAGGATTACTAGATTTAAATTACAAAAAAAAATGTGATAATTTACTTTGATCTTTTATTTTCTTTACAAAAAGTGCGTTTAGTCACACCACAATAATATTATTGTACTGCTAAGACCAGATAGACATATTTAAACTAAAACAAGTTTAAGTGCAACGAAGACGTTATATCTATTATGTACTCGTTATATATAAATAAATTATATGAAAATTAGTAGTATAGAGTTTTAAGGTCATTATAACAGATCAGTCACATTCGGTCGTACGAGGCGCGGACGGCATGCGGCTCAGCCGGCCGCAATTAGTTTTTACTACCGTTACCGTTGTAAAGCCAAAAGCCATGGAACTGTAATTAATTGGCATACCCCCTTTGTATGAAAGGATTTGGAAGAACGAAATATTTGACTACTGTTCTCGACTCTTTCATTACAATTCGCTTTCCGTATATAATTGACAACTTTTTAATGAATTATTTTGAAACTTAATTTTTTACTAAGGAACAAGAACATAGAAAAATCGGGTAGGATAGATAGCGAGTTAAAATCGTTGGGATTAATAATAAATTTTCACTTTTAAGTAATTTATATGTATATGATTAAAATTCAATGGTTGTATGATAGCTACTACAAAAATAACGATTTACGACAATATTTTAGACAAGAGCATTTATTACATCTATTATATTTAACATAAAACAATGCGAGGTAATTGCAACCATTAATAAAAACCCTTTTATTTACGATCGGATATTCTCGAAATGGAAATTAAACAATATTTGTATAATTGAAGGATTTAGACGTGGAATTTCATTAAACAAATGTTTTCTGGAGGCTTTCATTTACATCTTTGTATATCCGTCTGCTGTTTCGTGAATTTTATTAATGAAATAATTTAATTTAAGGAAAACGATTTAAGGGTGAGCCAAGATTCAATAAAAGGTTTTTTGAAATAAACAAATACCTTTACGAGTGAACACTAGTGAAAGAGTAATAAAGTAAAAAGATAACACTTTTCAGTTTTCAAACAATCAACTGACTAAAATAACAAAATTGCTATCGAATAGCTGATATCGACAGAAACCAAAGTTATTAAATGAGAAATAAACATCGTTTTCAAACAACCGGTGCATGCAGATGAAAAATTTTACTAGCAATTTTCTGTTGAATTTTGGCAAGAATTATATCATGTTACTTTATCGCTATTATAGGAGATTGAACAATGTTTATTTAAAATTTATTGAAGTTCTATTTTTGGAAAGTAATAATCAATAGGCAGTAATATTTATTATTTATGACTTTATCTCGGACTTAATTTTTTTTGAAAGATTATTAAATATATTCGATTTTATATCAAACAATCGAGGTTAAGATCATTAAATCGTTCTCTTTTTATAGAAATTTGGGTAACATATTGTTTTAAGTTCACAAACAAGATATATATTTAATGGACAAACATTCTAAAAAATATCTTGAGTTTCATTAAAAACAGATATCTATTTCATTATATGTACTATTCTCTATATATGTCTATTTCAAAATAATTACCTAATTAGTATATAGGTACTTTATAAATGAGTGCTCTAGTTTCTTATTATGGAATAGTACTGTATTATTTTCAGACGAAACTTTTCTGTTTGAGATAGATTAAAATATCTCCTATGTTCCCCATTCAAAGAAATGTATTAGTAATATTTAGTAATAAAGTATTTAGCTTTTAGTGCATTAATCAGTTTCAATTTTCTTATACATACAAATAACGATTCATAAAACTTAAATAATAAAACCCCTTAACGCCCCTAAATGAATGTTATACCTATGTATTATTTCATGAATTTAAACGCGAAACGAAAATAAAAAGCCTTCAAACTAGTAAAAAGTAGTGCTTTAATCGCCGTAAAATACCGAAAACAATTTACATACAAGGCAGCAATTGCGTCGATCGTAGATCAAAAGCTATTGACGCTGAATTTTTGAATAAATATTCAATGCTTCGAATGTATTGGCGTTTCAAATAAAATTCCTCATTAGTTAAAACGTTTCGGTTGCAGTATCCATGTGTCGGGTGGCGCGTGACGTCACGTAGTGGTATCTACTTGATATTCGTGTACACAACACCACATCTCACCCGAACGCGACGATCCCAACTTTGTGTTTCACGTACGCCTCTTACCCTCTTTCACATTTTAAGTCTGCTTTAGAGCTGGCGTTGAGCGTTTGCTTAAGCATTGCTATTTAAGCAACCTACAAAATTGTATTATATGTTAGTGCTCTTAGCGTCGTAGCTTGCTATTAGCGAGATGTTTCAACCTATTCAATGTTATATATTTTTTAAAGTATACTGTTTTTGTAATATCTATCAATGGATAATAAGAATAAATCTTACAAAAACAGTTTAC
Source organism: Eurema hecabe (assembly GCA_026213755.1). NCBI lineage: Eukaryota > Metazoa > Arthropoda > Insecta > Lepidoptera > Pieridae > Terias > Terias hecabe. Next base: position 4,927,637 of record JADANM010006502.1, read on the forward strand.
CTATAAACCTACCTATTGTATTAATTTCAAAACATTTTTACAGTTACTTCTACAAGTAGTCTTACATAAAAAACCTTCGTCGTTAATAATTAAACATGTTTATTGCGATCACAATTAGTTACAATTGAAACGTTTATACGCCTCTATGAAGCTTGCAACTTTGCCGTAGCCCGGAGTAATATAATGTTTTTTTATTCGAGCATCAATTCCATTTGCGCTTACAACGCATTGGTCCTCAATACTCTGTAATAAAAAAGGAAATCTCGTTTAATCAGGCCGCTTTTATTTGCTATATCAACGAGATCCATTCATTTGGAAATTCCAATGTGCACTAAGTGTTATTCAATACGAATTTAATTAAAACAACCGGGTGCGGTCCGGAGCAGTCCACAATTTCAAAACCGAAACATGTAAACAAAGCTTTCCAGTTAACTTCGCTTTTCACTGAGAGTACTTGCTTTTTTTTCATTTCTCAGTTCGGACTTCATGGTTCAGAATTCGCGGGCTGAATAGGACTGAACTGTTGAGCAATGTTCGTTTTACTTCAGTTGAAAAGGTTGTGTTGACGAACTTCTCAAAATTATTAAGAAAATGTAAGCAAAAAAGGTTGTAATAGAAAGGCGTAGTTGTGGATATTGCGTGAATAATATATAATGAAAGCTGTAAACATTGGCCTTTTGATTTGAATTAACATTAGTTCGTAAATAATTGTATTAGTAGGCCGTTTTAAGGAAAATAAAAAAAAATATACCAACTTGACATATTTTTATTTCTATTTTTTTCTATGGATCTTATAATATACTTAAAGATTGTAAGTTATAAGAAGAAGTTATATAATAAATTGTTCTTTCGACTATAGAATGCTTTCAACTACGTTTAATTTTTGCAGAACAATAGCATCCAAACAATCTAGAAGAACATAAAAGAAATTCATCTCATGCGCGCTCTTCAACACTTTTATTCAATGTCTCTTCAGTATCTATTTTACATATCTTCAATGGATATAGTTGATTGCAAATGTGAGTTTAATTTTATTTGAAAACAGGAAGTCCGCGCTAAATATGTTTGCTTTATACTTGTTGTTGGACGCGTTTGATGTGGCCTCGTCTCATATTTTATTCTGACGATGTTAATCAGCGTCCATTAATTATTATTTACAACCACAGAAATCTAAATAACAAGGTTTTACAACTTACATTTTGCGTCTAGCCAATAATTGTACTTACAGAGGATACTTTCACTCATATTTCTAGTAACTAAAAATGAATACAGCATGAGTAGGTATATTGCAGTAAATTTTGAGTGTTCTGATGATTAAAAAGACACGTAAATCTTATCAAGTATTTAATGGGTATAATAGAGCTGATGACTTCCTATGTAAAATGTTAGAGAATTACGAAATACTTAAAGAAAGCACAAACAGCACACCAATAGTTTGAACATTCTATTAAAAGCGCTCGTAGAAAACGAGACCCCAAAGTAAATATTGCAAAATGAACCGATTTAAAATCATTGTGGAGTCAAAGAGAAAACGCTAGTCGGTTAAATTTCTGCTTAGGTTGTAGCGATATCTAAATAGCAGCTAGGTTCTGTTATTATCACGGTTGGAACTCTCAATGGTATTGGAAATGCATTGTGCTGCACTTTCGTGACCGCTACCCTATCTACTGAATTGTGGTTTAGTTGAAATTACAATGAACTTCGTTTTAGTTTTGCTCTAATGTACACTTCAATCATTTCGCCATTTCAACGCTAATTAACGTCCATCAAAACTTGTAGTTTTTCTACTTAGTTTGATGCATGAAAGTTACTAGTTAATATCATAGTGTGCGCGGAAATGTTGAAATAATAGATTACTTTGTAGTTTCAGCAATAAAGGTTTTCAATTTCAAAGTTGTATGTTTATTTGAGAATTCTTCATAAAAATGTTTATAATTTTATTAAAAATATTTATCTTATACTAATTAATAGATGGTAGTTTTAGGCTGATTAGAAACCCATCTCGTCAGAAATATTGCGTTTCTTCTCTTAAGTGGAAGTGTAGGACTGAATTTCCTTTCTCCACCTATATTATAATTCCCTCTCATTAAAAATTCGTAGATTTATAATATATTATGATAAAAGAAAGTAAAGTAAACAGTAAAGTAGGTATTTTTAAATTTATAGCTTCAGTTGTACCCCATATTTGTAAAGTTTTGAGTGTATGAAATATGCAGGCGGGCGAAGCAAGCAGAAAAGCTTTTGTTTTGTAATGAAAAATTAAAACGCGAACCAGTAAACTATTTTTTCGTTTGTGCCACTGTTTACTTAGATATTATTATTTCTTTTATAGACAAAAAACAAATTATTCTTAAATAAACACATAGTTTATACTAGTAATATTCGTAGACAAATATACCCATCTACTCACAATTTCGTTGTTTACCAAAACATCAACGCAATATGATTTAAATCAAATAACATTATTTGCATTTATATCAATCATTAGTATTGTATCGGTAGTAATTCCATACTCATTAAAATACCCTATCAATTCAATCCCAATGTTTGAATATTCACATTAGTTTGCACTATATTGGCGGGATTAGGTCAAATTTCTGTTTGTAATGATGATCGTAGAACACACACGTACTTGTATATAAACTTAATTAAAGTGTAATGTATGTGTATACATACATAGGTTGCGAACTGTTTTAACGAGTGTACGGAATAGAGACCAGGCAATTTGTGAAGTAGACACAGTCCTTTAAAAGTTCTGCCTCTTGGGAAACATAGCTGAACTCTCCATGCGCTGTTGGTACTACTTATTGTTAGTTAAGCTATTCAGTTCATTGTATGCGGTAAAAATAATGCAGTACGAATATACTTACACCCATTTCTTTAATTTGAACTGAGAGTGCACTTGCTCCTATTCTGTTCTAGTTAACTTTGGTATTATAGTTGTCTCTAGAGGAAGGCATGTAGATTTTGCTTGTTAAAAGTAAAGTGTATGTATCTTTTCCAACTTCGGGGTATGAACGTTTGTAGATTTATATTTTGTGTATAGTGAACTTATGATAAGTTAAACATTTGTTACTGTACCCAATAATGATCATATTGTAAGAATCATTGTTACTAACACTTATGAGTCCATGTTACTTGCGAAATAAATATATTATTATTATATCTTTGACTGGACGCCATCATAGAATCGTTAAATTTTTTAAAATACAATTAATTATTACCTTTATAAAAAAATCTAATAAACTCTATGTGTTTCATAGAATTGTTTGATTCATTGATTTTGCGAACTTCTTCTTCAGTAAATTTTCAAACAAATTTCCTTAACAGGTACCCAACTCATTAAAATCGTATACCAATTTACTAGCTCGTTTGCCTGCTCCACCAGTAGAAGTATGTATTTATATAGGGATGAAAAATCTTATTAACTACAAAATGTATTTTAATAAATAGAGTATGTAAAGAACTAATATAGTAATAAAAGTCAAACTTAGTTTGTGTCATAGTATGTTCTATCTATTCCATTCATAATAAATGATATTCGTATAAATCCAGAGCCATTGAATATACCGTCTTTAATCAGTGGTGTTTTACTTACGTTCGTACAAATAGTTCCAGCGAGCACACATCGCAATTCGCTACACGGATCCAGCCTCGCCAACATTGAAGTCATTAAGAAAATCTAGCGCAAATTAATTAGCACGTAGTCTAACTACGTAATATCACATTAGTCGAGAAGTGTAAGTTTGGGGATAATGTTATATTAATGCTACTTCTACTAATTTGCTCGGTCTCAAAATGAGGTCAGAGTAAGTTCAAATTATCTAGGTAAATAATTACTAAGCCCCTAGTGGCTACTGTGTGTAACTAAGAAATGTTTTAGCACCTTTTGAACTGTAGGCAAAGCTTGCAATTTATTAAGTAGGTGGTTTGCTTAAGTAATTTTGTACCTACGAACTTATTCCGTATTACGAAATAAGTTTTTTTTATAGAAAGTATTTTTTTTTTTTTTTAAGAAAACAAAAAAAAAAAACGATCCAGTACTTTTAGTTTACCCTCTCTTGTAAATAAAACTAATGATTTATTTATCTTGCCATTCAGTCTCGCATTTTAAATGCGTCAAATAGTATTTTATAAATAATGAGATGCCTGTAAGCCGTTTTTATAATTCACCCTTCTCTTGAACTCACCATTCCATTAGCACTAGTCAGTAGTCGGGGAACTCAAATATTCATAGAGTAATTTAGAAAAGGTTTCTCGCAGCCGATCTGTGTTTAAGGACCGATTGAACTAGCGCAAAGAAACAAGAATAATAATTTCTCACATAATGTTTATTCCCAATCTTTGGACCCTATAATGCTTTAAAACTAATCGTAACATAAATACAACACTGCCATAAATAAATTATCATCAAAAGTAAGAATTTATAGCGTTTTTACCCGCAATAGGCTACGTCGTCTCTGTAAAACCAATTTGATTCATATCGATCTCAATTATACAATAATAAAACTAGTTTTACAAGAGGACGTATCGAAGCATCTACAAAGCAAAAGTCAAAGCTCAATCGTCAATAATAATTATTCTAATCTTGGTTATCCTAATCTAGACACATATTAATATTAATTACTATTTCTTCAATATTACAAAGATGTCGACAAAATAACGAACAAGTTGTATAATAAATAACAGATTTCATAATATAGACAAAATATTAAATGTAGTCTCTTCGATTGTACTCACTCAGACTGAAAGAGAAATGAAAATTTGTACAATCAGGGAAGATTTATTAACTCTGTTCAGATTTCAATTTGGAGACTGATTGGTGCCGAATCGAAGGGATGTCGGAATAAAAACTTCGATTGAGGATGAGCTCAAATTTATTTGAATTAACAATGACGTCTCCAATGCCACAATAGTCAATGAAGTAAGAAATGAAAATTAATGAACATCTATAAAAGTCATAATAATGATACAATTAAGCTAAATTTATCACTATTTTTACAATGTCATTATGTTTTTTTTTTCTTAAACCACAATAACACTTTACCATTGCTCTAAAAGCTTTAAATAATCCAAGTCACACAAATCTAACAATTAACCACTAATTTTAATATTTTGTATGGTTTAATTTGCTCGATATACAAATAAGTTTTCAGCAACGCTAACTCTTGTCACCGACATTCAACAAAACGAGTTCATTAATACTGAATACGAAAGCGAACATTTAGAAATAATTAGTAATTAAGCTATTTCATTAGCCTATAAATAACAATAAAAATAACATTAAGACTATTTCCGATAAGATTAAAGAATAAAAGAAAACTTGCGCGACACTACTCGGGTACTATGCGTCATTGCGTCAACCACATTTGGAACACAATCTAATCGCATTATTACTTCCTCCACGTGCGAAAACAACACTTAGTATGTATTAAATACTCCGAACGATTATTTGTTTGTTTATGCTATTCATATGTATTTCTTACAATAGTTATTAGCTAATTTTATTAAGGGGCACAGAATTGATATGTTTCCGATGCACGGCGTTTGTGTGATACCGCTTCACTTAACCTAACTTGCAAGGCGATGCTACACCCCTAGCGCTACCGTATCTCATGAGTCATGCGGCCCAATGTCACGCGCTCACGCACTCGCGCGGCTCACGATCGCTCCGGCTACACCGGCTACACCGGCCACTCGATATCGTAAACTTGCATTTATTATTCATCGCATCGTACTCACCGTTCGTTCACAGACTAATTTGATGTTTGCTTAATAATTCCGTTTCGTACAAGCTGAAATATTCAAGGTGAAATTTAGCTGCCAAGCGAGAGCTCTGATAACGTAAAATCGATACTGTGTTAGCGTGACATGTAGCCGATTGCATTACGAGAAGTAGACAAGGATACAGAATAAACGTCTCTATGAAACCGTTTGATTATCTCTAATTACATTAATATTACACGATGATATGTATCGAGTAGTCCCGCAATAGGTGACGTAGCCACTGGACGTCTCTTACGCTATCTAGTGTTGTTGGACGGAATCTTGGCGGCGCCGGCGACCGCTCCGCAAACCGACCGCGACCTCAACACGCATACAAGAATAACAACAAAATATTCTTACTAAACTGCCACAACATATTGTTATTAAATGTTTAAATAATTATACAATATTTGAAATAGTTTTGGAATATGACATTTCCTTTATATTATCTGAACTTTACGTTACGTGTACAAGGATATAAACATTGTTGTGTGCGTGAACTTTTTATAGTACGGACGCGCACACAATGCAGGAACACATACGCACACAACCATAGATGGAAGGCGAAGGACGAGCGGTAGAGGGTTAGAAAAATAGCCTCTAAAAGAAATGTCAGGTAGTATAAAAAGTTTCGTTGTATTTTTATTTTGCGTGAGCGGTCACCGCGCGCCGAGGGTATGGGAGATCGCTACTTCACTATTACACAATCACTTACATACGAATTAGCATAATATATCGAATTAAATAAGTAAACATTGACTTAGTACATATAATAGAAATGACAGCGATTTTACAATTTTTACATATTGAACATGGTTTTTCGAGAACATTGTTGGGCCGAGTGACGCAGCTTATCATTTTTAAAAACCAGAGATAATTTATAAAGAATGTAAGTATATAAGAAGAGTAAAACGCAGATCCTTACGAGTCAATATTCGAAAAGGTTTCGCCGTAAGGTGCATGACTCGGCCCAAGTCTCCGGTATAGGAAATTGGAATATTTTATATCTCTCATTCCCGCCAGTACGTGCGCCTACAAATAATGTTTGGTACGTTCTGAGGTTAGTATTAAAGTTATTTTATGTAAATCGCTTATCTTTGGTGTATACGCCATGACGTTCGGTATGTTACACATTTATCGATCACTATAAACAACGTATAAAATTTCGCTAAGTTTGTTAAAAATTGACGATATTTCTATATAATATATATTGACTAAGATATCTTTCATAAGAATTCACTTACGGAATCTACGACACGTCACACGACGCGTGTGGCCGCATCGGGTCGTGGCGTCAATTTCGTCAGAACATCCGAAACCTTAACATTAGCCTATGCAGGGATATATTTTTTTTAGTTTTTTATATAATTTTTACATGTTACAGCAGAATACGTTTCTAGGCAACTATAATATAACATTAAAATTTCCATTTTTGGTTTATTGCTACGTCGGAACGAAATGCACTAGTCCGCAGTACCGTCGCGTCCGGGCATTGGGCATTGGGCATTGGGCTACCAGTCCATTCCGCAATCAGCCCGCGACACTCAACTAGCTACAAATAAAAATATATTAACTTTCCATTTCAGTTAAACCTAACACTCCAGTAAATTTAATTTCATTACATTGTTTTATTATTATGTATGAATAATTTTATTAAATATTAATGTAACTATGCTGATCGTCTACAATAAATACCCTTACCTACAATAATTTTTATAGTATCGACCTAAAGGTTACACAGTAAAAGTATCTACTATTTGTTTAATAAGATTATTACCGAGAAGCTCGTCGAAGCATGCAAGTAGAATAATCATTTCACTATTCAGCATGGCGAGTCGCCAGTTAATATAACTAATGTTACGATTACAATTATTTATTTAATCTTATAAGGCCAAGGCTAAATTCTCGCAACACTGAACGGACCTCGACGACACCGCATCGCATCAACGGAACGAACCGACGAAAATACAAACAGGTATCAACGCAAAGTTGTGAAACGTTTTGCAAGGCACAAGACATAGATAGATTTAACAAAAGTAAGTTGAAGAGCTAGTGAAAATGAAATATTTAGATTGTCAAAAGAAGGGATTTTATTTTAATATATTTAATTCAACTATCAAAAGTTCGAGGAGTAAAAAGAGTTGAAAAGTTGTAAGTTTTCACTAGTTCTTAAACTTGAAATGGAATACGATGCGCGCGGAAGAGGGGTCGCGGCGTTCAGACGTGTATTGCACTTCACAGGAAGCGGCACCAAGGGGCGTCACTATCTTATTACTTTTACATTTATTGCGATATCCATTTACACGTAGACAGGATCGAAAGACCAACACTAAAGTGCCAGCGCTTTAACGAGTGTTCGAACATTATAAAAATCACTAAGAAAAGCATTAGGTAAATATAATTTGAAATAGTCATGGAATCCATATAAATATACTAATATTATCGAGACTAAAACGAAAGTATCATTATTTATTAAAATACAACTTTTTATTAAAAATCATTCAACTTGAAATATTTATTTAACAAAACGTAATCTTTCTATGAAGGGCACCTTTGGTTTTTAGCTTATTCGAATGAGATATATCCTAAAATGTTTAATTTCTGATATTACTCTACAGACATAACGAATCCTCTCAGTTGAATACGTCGGCCTAGAAACGAAAATACAAAACATTCCCATACAATAAATTAGTCGTCAATAAATCTAATATTACACAAAAGAACATTATAATTAAAGTTTAAACATAGCTCATCAAAAAAATAATAATAATTTTATATATTAAAATATTTCATCGCAAACGGTAAACAATAAAAGTGGAATGTTAATTAATAAAATAAATCTTTTACGCTAAATTTGGTATCAACATAATACACCACCCTCTGACGCTGGTATTTGGAGAAAATAAACATCGAGAAGACGAGAGCTCCACAAGCACACGCACGGCTCCAGCATTCTAAAGTCAAACTCAAATAATACGATGCAGTTACAAACAAGTTAGGGTTGTTAGCGTCTTTGACTTTAAAATGTTCGGTGCGATCAATAGTGGTACGTAGGATATGTGAGACAGGTGCGAGCTTCATCGTCCACCGTTGAGTTTCTGGGTTGGATGTGGTTCAGAGGATATAGATCGCGCGTCCCTCAGTGAGCTGGTTGTCAAGTGCCGAGAGCCACGAACGAGCTAATGCTGCTCGGCCTCTTCTCCCCCTTTGCCTCCCTGCTGAGAAACAACTGCGTTAAACATCGCACTCGTTACAACAATCTTGCTTATTACTTGACAAAGCGGTAATAGTTTAGAACTATGTGCACGGTGCATGTGATATTATATCAGAGACACGATACTTTATAAACTTTGGAAACCGTGTAAATTATGAGCTTTTTGATATTGAAATAGTTTTTATTTGGAATCCAAAGGTTTACTTCGAATCATACTACACCGTTAATTAAATTAAGTATTATTGTCTAAACTGATATCGTTATTATAATTTAGTTTTTAAGAAATGTTTTCTGAATTTTCATACAACAGTGTAGTATATAAATAGCAAG
>JADANM010006502.1:4938296-4977886 GCA_026213755.1 Eurema hecabe
AGTATTTGTGATTGTGACTATGTGGTACTAATAGGAGGCGATGGTCGAGCGAACGCGGGGCGGTGTGTGCATACGGCGCGGGCGGTACTTACGTCCAGTGAGTGGGTGCATCAATGCGGGGTGTGCAGCTGGCGCGGCTGTGGCAACGGCCGGCTTCGGCTTGCTGACCTTCGTGTTGCTTTTAGCGAACTCCAGCCGAATCGTTTGCGGCATGTCGGGGTCGAACCGGACGCCCTGCTGTGAACAGCCGCGAGCGGTGCGGCGCTCCGATATAATGTCGATGCCTCTCGGCCCCGGTGTTGATGGATATCATCATCCACGGGGTTGGCGATATTCGCGTTTCGGGGTTAAGGACTACGTTACACTATATGTTCGCAAAACTGACAGTATGTTACTCTATAGATTCTGCAGTCTGCAAGATAACTAGAACGGGACTGGCTTAATTTAGTAATTTGGATAATCGCGCCTGCGCCTGCCTTAGTGCCGAACACAGTGCTCGGGGTGGGACATCAAACCCTGTCAAACAGTGACATGCAGTTGCGTATATACACCGCTTAATCGATCACACTTTGGGAATCGGGCTCGATGGCCCTCACACGACGACTTCGGCAATTCGATATGTGCATGGATTTAGCATTACCTTACGATGCGGTTACTCGGAGACGGGAAAATGTTATTTCAAGTCTACAATGAGAATATTATCTATAGTGCGTATTGGCTGTGTTGAGGCATGTGATGAGAAGAGGTTTAGTAACACCGTGCGGATTCGTTTTAGTATTTACAAATTGCGTAATCGCTTTGGTGTTTCTATCTCGATCTATGCAGAGATTTTGTCGTGACTTTGTTTGTGTTTTAAGCGATTCGTTTAAGGCAACTTCATGTACGTGAGGTCTCACACTAACGTGTTATTTGCTATTTATATGGAGAGTTCTGATTACCCTCTGTATTAAAGTGTTCAATTGATTCCATTATAATTGTATTTTTTTTAATTTTAGTAAACAATATCTATCAATGATTAATCTAATTTGTAGGGTATAAAGAGATTAACTGGGTACATATTAAAATTGAACAGAACTAACCTGAAGATCTTGTTTAGCAGCTTCGGCTCCAGCACGAGTGTGGAACGTTACGAAGCCCACAGGCTGTAAAATTCACATTATTTAATTGATAAAATCTTACTAAAATATTGTCCCATAAGTAACATTATATTAGGCAATTACCTAAGGACAAGATAGAAAAAAATATTTGAATAACTTACCGAAGCTGATTTTCCATTTTTGCTGGTAACTTTTAGGAGCGAACCCTCGTAGCCCTGCAAATAATGAGACCACATTAGTCAAATGACATTCCATTAGCGACTAAAACATCAAATATCATTTCTATTATCATAGTTATACCGAAGCATGTTTCAGGGAAATTCGGTGCCGTTGAAATTTGTTAAGCCGATCAAAAATGGTTCCCGTACGTACCAAGCACCTTTATGAGCACGCTACCCAACCTCAGTATTAAATTTAGGAAGCGTGGCCACGGCGCTATCCGTGCCAGCTAGTATCGAGTAATCCCCCTTATCGATACACTGAATCGATTCAATCCGAATATTACGTATCGGGCATGACATTTGATATTTACGACGTCGTAATCCAAATCCAGCTACCGAATCGCGTGACAGGTGACGAGAGAGTCCCCTTCACAATGTTTTCTTATTCGACGATATCAAATAAATTTTGTTTATCATTCTATGAAATATTCATGAGTACGTAAGTCATGTATGTACTTATATAATTGAAGAAGTTTAGTTTTCTATTACAATAATAATAATAATAATAATATATTTTACGTTATAGATAATTATAAAATATTTAAGTATATCTACGCATCGGTATTGCAGCTTTGATTTCCTGTCGCACACAAAATGTACTTCTTAAACACATGTTAAGGCAAATCGTGAATAAAATAATTAGAGATGTTTGCTAACACCACACGAGTGTACATAAACGTATGGCGTATAATGATTTATTCAAGTAAATCCTTTGAGGTAAAGTTGGCGTGGAAACTTACTTCATATGCTCGAAACAGCAGATAGAGTTCTCTGGGCTTTGCGTCCATCGGCAAGCCGCTCACGAACAATGTCCGCACCTGCAACCAATCATTTGTCTTTCACTTTTTGCCTGCTACGTTAGTTTTAAACGACATTTAATTTGAACAATCATTTTTATTATACTAGTATTACATTATTTTCAGGGTTAATTTTTTTATAAAATAAATAATTTAGTTATCTATTAATAAAACAAATCAGCTCATTAAACCTATCTATTGCCAATGTTACATACGAAATAAATCGTAAGAGCCATTTTTAGGAAGCTTGAAATTAAACATAAGGGTAAAATTATGGATTGTATTTGATAAAACAAGATACATTTTATGTTCTAAATTTTGTTATGGCGATATATCAACAAATAATATAAATATTTAATATCAGTAACTGTAGCTATATGTAGGTACCATTGTTTTATTATGACCCAGAACACGCCACTAACAGTAAAAAGCGTAAATCTTATGAAACTCTATTTCTCTTTGTAAACGTTTCAATGCATTAATTCGGCGTCCATTTAATGAAATAAAACGCGGGTAATGGTGGCGCGATTTGGCGCGTGCGGGAAATGGAGATTAATTACTGGCAACACCGGCCGCTGGGAGGAGCCATCTTGTTGCCATTATATATGCGTCTTGAGCTTTGCTTTTCATATCTTTTACCTACTTAAAATTGTAAATTGTTTTCATAATTGGTCTGGAAGAATAATAGGCGAACGAATTTTTTCCATTAGGCACCATTAATTCTAATTTTGAGTGAATTAGGTTATGTCATCTTAATCATTATAATATGAACGCGAATAACAAAATCTTTAATAACTACGTGATAAAATATTATAAAACAGAAAAAAGCGACAGGCCAGATCGTATAATCGTAAGCAAAGTTGAAGAGTCGATAATACGGTATTAAGGGGCATTTTAAAAACATATTTTGTTGAGGTTATAACACTCGGCGGCAAGGGTGCTCGTCGTATATATTTTATCGCTTCCGTGTCCGGTCAGCAGGAGAATGTTGGACCTTTATGTCGGCTATTTTCCACTCGGCCGAACGGGGATTCCCGTATCAAGGATTTGTGATATTTTACTCGCGCCATTTTTAATATCGCCTCCCGTTTCTTGCTATAATTTAAGTAAACACGACATTTGGATATTTTCGTTTATAATATTAGGAACCGAAATGTCAAAAGTTGTTGGAGAAGATTGTACGTTTTTACATGTAGGTACAATAAAATGGTTTCATATTAAAACACAAGCAAATTAGGTTTTATATTTTTTATGATGTTTGAATAAATCTTTAATATTCATTCTTTATTTACTTTATTTATTCAAGATGTAATGAATTAAGAATGTGTATGATAATTTACAATGTGGCAATAACATTTTTGAAATTTCCTAAAAAATAAAATATACAATAAAAAAAATACTCTGACAATGAAAATTACAAAGTTTTCTTTTTACATGCATGTGTTTTTTTATGTATCTCAACATGTTCAAACTTAATATCGCACGTGAAGTCGGCGGAGTAAACTAGTGTTACTATAAATCACGACGGCCGGTCAGTTTGAAAATGCGCCCTCCATGTCGACCATTTTACACTCCGCTGCGCTCGAATCCCCACACTATTGAGTTATGTTTCATACTCGCGCCGAGAAAAGAGAAATTTCTAGAACCAACACTAGGGTTTTGTCTGCGAAACTTATTATCATGTTGCACAATGTTTCTAACTCATGAAATTCAACAGTTAAATATTATACGTTCAACTTCCAGCCCGGGCGGTCGTTTAATATAAATTGTTTTGTTTAAATTATGTTTTCCCAACTGAATAAATTGTAAGACATCGACTTTGGTTTGTAAAATATGGCTTTAATGTATCTCTTTGGAGACTTATTGTAACTTTGTAACATTTTTGTATTTGAAAGCAATGAGGCGTTAGTGTTTTTGGACGCATTGTAAGTAGGTAGATAAACTTTACATTAATAATAAAAATAATGCGTAATAAATCAATTAAATACAAGTGAATGCTAATATATTTAAATAGAATATGAATAGAACCGTATGCTATAATACAACATGAATAAACCACTTCATCCAATGATCGAGCAGTACCAAGAAATGGAATAAACATTAAATTTATTTTATTTCTCGGTAAAATGCTTATCTCAATTTTACGGTGAACCGAGTTTGAAGGAAAGAGCGAATGTTTGATCCGTTTTGGGAATAGATAACGTCTACGGTTGACATTAATGCGGCGAATGGTACGCACTTTTATATATCGCTCGCGATGCTGGCTATATAAATTTCGCAAGGCTTCCCCACGCTCTAGTTTGTATTCTACTATAAATATAACAAATATTTATGGCGAAACGTCTTCTATGACGCATAAATTCGTCGTTAACTTTACCTTGCACTCCAATTTAACAAAACGAATATTCAATTAGATTGAAGTTATGAAGGCTATTTACTACATAGTTCATAACGTAGCTTAAGCCACATTATTACAGGGTATGAAACATATTGTTATAGCGATGTTTATCATAAAAAACATATGTAAAAAAGTATAAAGGTGCACGCACACGATCGATCGCTGCAGCGGGCGGAGCGGAATGGCTCGGAGCGATGCACATCGAATTTATCATAGTATACGCTCGTTCGTTCAAATGTTTACGTATTTAACACGGTGCACGGCCAATTGGCGCTCATTAGATACTGCTTATATTGTTTTTTTTCAGGAGAGTATATTTAATAGACTATACTTTTTAACTTCCCTTATGTGTTGTTTAAAGAATGCTTATAGCAATTATAATTAGATACTGTTAATATTGTTTTTTTAATGAGAGTATACTTATAAGTCTATACTATTTTTCAGTAACGTTATTTGCTTTTGAAACATTGTTTAACGTTCTATTGGTAGTCACGTAAAATACATAGGATACATAGGGTAATGTTTATAAGGAAAGTGAATTTGCGAACGGTAGTAACTATTTTGTAATATGGTAAAATTTTGTGTGAAATTAAATGAATACCATAAAAAGTATTATAAATCCGTTTCATAAATACAGTTGTAAAGAGTCGTGATAGATAGCAACAAAATAACATAAATGTCTTTTTACGAGGAAACACGGTAAAGTCAACACAAAAAGCGATCCAATCAATATCCGTATTCCGTATTCTGCTTAACAAAATGACCTCATTCGGACGGAAACACAAATAATTGAAAACAGCATTCGCGATGAACACAGAAAGTTAATCAAATTGAGTCAGCCCCGTCGTGACCCTATTGTCAGGTATCGTTTCTCCTGCAAAAAGGGCTGTAATGAAAAAGCCTTCGCATTCAGAGCCGCGAAACAAAGAGAAATTGAAATTAAACGTCCGACAACTAGCCAATAAGGAGCATACGCTTTATTTGTTTACATCCTCGCCGCTTTCTCTTCAATTCATTGAACTTACAATTCATTTATTGTGTTTAAATATTATTTAAGTTATTTGTTTACAGTATTTGTGTTACGAATGACATCATTTGTTTAAACACGTTTTGTTTCGCACATGGCGATATTAATGTTCTTTTGTAATAAAAACACCAAATGTGCTTATTTATAAATACATATGTGAACAATGTACATATCAAGTTCATATAACTGTAATGAAATATTTGGTAGGCAATTTTTCGTCGAGTATCAATGTCAAAAGCAATAAAACAAGTTTCAGAAATAGATTCTTCATAAATATCGACGGATAAGAAGTTATCCGTTACAGAGAATACTTGGAAGTATATCAATATGTCTGAAATGCGCAAGGAAGTAATATTTTACTTCGTTTTATTGAATGGTTGTCTTTGCAGTATAAACTTTATGTATGCATATTTCACTTTCGTTTAAGAAATTTACTGTAGAAATATTACATCATTGACATTTCTTGTAGGGCTTACAACATTTGTCAAAGAAGTCGAAGAAATCTCCAAATTGCAGCATTTATAAAACCAACTATTTAAACTTTTTCACAACGTTTCCCAAGCAATCGAAAGAACTTTAAAAGAAAGTGTTATACAACAGAGCAATACAAGTAAAGTGGCAATGTAACGAACAATCGTTGGAGCTGTCGGGCCGAGATCGCGATCGCCTTCGATAGAGATATTTCTAATTTTTCGCTCGACCTGCGATGCAATCCTCGTAGCTCCTAAAAAACAGACAGAATCGAACGCAAACAGATTGGAAAAGAAACGAGAGAGTTATATTTGTCCGAAGAGTTACCGCAGCGTCCGTGCTAATTGAAATCACTGGTGCTTAAAGAAACTAACTGATCGTTAATCAAACTCGATTGCTCTACTTTTCTCTGCATTCATTATTCTTTTAACAGTTCTATTTAACATTCTTAAATCGAGCCTGTGCTCGTAACAATCGCGAACGAATTGAATAATTGTACCCCGTAAAATTACGGCCGTAATTCCAAAGAGCGTCGATTAAGATTGTACGCGTACATTACACTTAAAATCTTGAAAGCGAAAGGGTGGAAAGAGTTCTAATGGGGCAATATCGTCGCCCACCTGCTCCACAAAGATAGGGATCATAATGTTAATTTAATTAAAGGACTAATCTAAATTGCAGAAGACCCGACACTCCGGCGGCCATTAAAAGGATATTTTCGTCGGCGACAGTTCAGGGGAAACTTGCCGAATATAAATATCCAGAAAACAAGTAAAACAGAAGGGAAAAAGTCACATTGTTGGAATTAGTGGTACGTGCTCCGTGTTTGGGTTCCATTTGTAGCGATGCCAATAAAATAGAGAGTCGTAGATCGTCCGGTAACGCGTTTGTAAACAAGCCCGTCGGGCCATTGTACTTCTTTCATTTAGGAATTTTCAAAGTATCTGCAAATTAGTTTTTGAAGTATTGTTTCAAGTAGTACTAGATGCAATATTGCAGCTTTCATTATGCTCATTCATTGAATGAAAATTTTTGATATATATTTAAACCAATATTTACGTATATCAGAAATAATTTCAGAATAAATTTTATATACTCTGAAAAGAAAGATACACTTTTATAAGTGGTAGGTACTTAATTAATTCGCGGAAAGCTCTTAATATGTAATAAATTACATGGAAGCAAAAGAACAATCTAACTTCTTCAAGCGGGCCGATAGTCGAGTTTTTGCGAGAAATAAAAGTTTGGAAGATAACAAGTCTTTGCATCTTTATCACAGCGAAACACCGCATGAGCGTCTTAACTTCCAAGTTATGGAAAGTTAAAAAAACAATTAATCTCCAAGCTTCTTTTTTGTCTATACATTAATATTCCTGAACTTTACGAACTTTTATTGATGGAAAATGCTTTCGCTTCTTATATCTTCGGAGCACTCAGTCTTGAAACCTATTAAGAAGTGTTTTAATACACAGCGGAAAATAGATCTAAATATTTTATGTATTTTTATATCGTTTAGCACGTTGCAACAAATTGAAGTTTCGATTTACAGAGCCTAAATAATATTCTCAAACAACTGTTAAGCCTAATATTTTTTCTTAGTATAATTAAAACAAGAATTCCTTTATATCAATATCTTGACGTATATTTTAATATCAATACAAGGCGGGCAGATTACATCACAGTCCCGATCCGCCCAAATTATGTTCAATGGATAATTAATCGTCCTTGTTCACTTCAATAACAATGGCAGCTATTATCGAAATTATTGTTATGATATCAATAATACCGATTACGTCAATCGTTTGTTTCTTCATCGCATTCAATTCTTAGTTTAACAGAAGCAGAATTCATATTAAAAGTGATCACATCTATTTAGTGAATAGGTATAGTTTTTTCTTTAGATTTAGATTAAATTCATACATTTAATTTGTTAGTAAGTTTTTTACTAGCTGCAATGTAACTTTTTTATTGAAGTAAGTTGTTATAAGACTCCAACAACAACGTTTAAAATTTAATTAAAGACTGTAAACTTTTTTAAATAAACAATATCTCACAGCATTAGAACGAATTTCAATGCGTTGCGGCTGTAATCCTCTTAAGTTAGGGTCGGTTACTGGCAATTTAGCTGGTGTAACATCCAACAAAAGCCAGTAAGACTTAATTGCGCCAAGAACTAAGATACGAGGTAGGTGAGAAAAGCTCGCGAACTATAGGACGATAAACATTGGGGTAGCGACGAAGCAGATTTGTCTCGTATTTGAAATTCAAATGTAGCTGCAGGTGAGAGGCTGGACCAACTTCCTGTACGGTTTAGATTCAACCTCAATTCAATTTGCTTTATCCACATGACGGCTCCTCGGCGGGTTTATTATATATCTCATTGTTAGCAATATTGTTAAAGTGGGAGGGACGAGCATTGCTACAATGCAATATCCCCTATAGATAGACTGTATCATGACATGACATGCATTTATTAAAGTCTAGACAAAATTATTTTTAAACCAACAAGGTAAACAAAAGCTTTTATAGAACTGTGATAGAACCAAGTCTATTAGTGACTAGACTATCTACAAATAACTTCTAGTATTCCAAACAACCGCCTTATACAACGTTTTATAAAAGCTATCCAAATCCGTTCAAACAAAAATGGTTTTTAAATAAAAGTGTCAATAATATAATGGAAGAGCAATATTACAAATAGAAGAAAACGTCTACATCGCGGACTCAATGAGCTTCCTTCTACCCACTAAACCGTTAAAATGGTTGAACGTTGAACGAAGAAAACAATTGAAAGTAAGCAAATATCAGGGCATCCGTTTTGTTTGTGGAAATCGATACTGTCGCGTGCGGTTCACATTCAGAGAATCTGCGATAAAGCTTTTCGACAATACCACATAACTTTTAACTAAATTTATTGTAGTAAAAGTTGTAGCTTGTAATCGAACCTACAATTTAGACATCTATAGTTGAGTTTATATTACAGTAAAGAAATCCAATTTATTTTATGAGTTGTCTTATTCTTGAACTTGCAAGCATAATAGTAAAACTCGTTCCAAATAAGCCATTATATGTTATAAAGGTGAGTTGTATAGTAAATAAATAATTGGCGGAGAATGAAGGAAAATAGCTATAAATAACGTTCCCTCGAGGACGATTAAATTCTTTATTCCCGAGTAAGAGAGGAAAGGGAATTCCTCACTGGATGTCTACATTTGCGGCTATTTTTCACCACTACATTCTTACTTTATTCCACGTATTTTCATTTGATACGTTTTCGTGTGACTTAGAATAATTTTAACGTGCTGTGTTTATTAAAGTTATATACTTAATTCATATACTAAACAAGATTATAAATTTGTTTCTCAAGAATTGTTTTTCTAGACATAACAGTCGAAGCGTGAAAAAGAGGATTAACATTAAATTCTTATTAAATTACTCAAGTCGTATTCTTATATCAATATTTGAAAATAGAATTCAGTTATCGAACACAATCAAATCGAACAAGCGGAAAATCGAAGACGAAATCATCTAATCGTGGTAAATCTCAAATCGCGGCCAAGGAGCGGTGCGGTGCGTCCCGTCCCCGACAAGTCCCTGATTTAAATTGCAGATTCCGAACGAATGCTGCGATATGCTAATCATAGCCAAGCCAAGGATTATCCCTGTTTACACTCAACAAACTAACTTAATTTCCCGCTGACAGCCGTCCTTTCATATTTATTAGCACTCACATTGATTAGATATCGATATTCGAACAGCTTATGATATCATGCTTATGTAACGGAATTAAATTTGCTTTTTGCTAGTATTCAATTTATTTATGAGCATGGTATGAAGCTACGCATTTTAGCAACTACATTCAAATTAATATACCCAGTTCACTTTAGTTACGGGATACTGTTTACATTCAAAACAAAAAATAAACAAATTTCTGACTTAGTTATGTTTATATTCTATACATGATTAGTCATAATAATTTAGTATCAGATCAAGTCAAAAACATCAAGACAATAATTGAAACTTAGCTAATTGAAATATCTAACCTCAAGTATCCGGACAACGTGACAATTCCCGATGAATTCTGTAGAAACTTTACAGCACCTTTAAAACGACGTCTCCACTTAGGAGTTTGCCTTGAAGGCAAAATTAACTTAAAGACTTTCTCCCTTCCTTAATAATTTCATCTTGGTGGAGTATATTTTCCAATTTAGACTAAATTTTAAAGTCACCTTTGTTAAAAATCTTCATAATAACGGCATTCATATTGCGGTCTTGAATATCGTATTTCTTTAATACTGTATATACGTATATATTTAATACTGTACACGCTTTTTGTGAACTACATATACACATCATTTCCGTTTTTACTACAAGTACTGGCATTTCTCATTTATGAAGCCAACAAAAACGATTGAATAATCTAACTTTTACACGTTATATATAAATACTAGCTGTGTTAATTATCCTTTTCGCTTTTTTATATAGCCTATGACACTAAGCAATAATGTGGCTTTCTTTTGGTGAAAGAATTTTTAAAATCGGTTCAGTAGATCCTGCGATTACCCCTTACAATTTAACAAACACACAAACTTTATTTCTTAATAATATAAGTATAGATAAACTATACACGCTGCACTTTTAAAGTATTGGTAATAGAAACATAAATTTGCCAATACAAAAGTAGTAAATATTTGATATGCGGAACAAACATTTGAGGCTGCAGCGGGCAATAAGGAGTGGAACGCCGTAAAGTCGACCAGAGCTGGCACTAATGCGAATTTATGTCGATGGACCCACGCCCCGCCGATATCGCTTCCAAAAAGCTTATTTTATAAAGTGCCATCCAATTTCTAAAAACCGTCTCGACGAAGTGATATTGGTCAACTTTCAGGTGAAGGAGAGAAAGGAGAATTCGAATAACGCGTTTTACTATCTATACGTTTCATTATCATACTTGGTTAATTTAATCAATACATTATTTATTTTTTACCCGACTACGGCAAAGCCAAAGGAGGGTTATGATTTTGACAGGCTATGTATGTATGTATGTATGTATGTATGTTCATCTGTTCCCTCGTAACTTCTAAACCACTAATCAGAATTCGACAAATGACATATCATTAGAAGCGTCTTAATTGTCCGCTGGTTATAGGCTATATAGATTTTCACCAAATTCAATGTGGCGCCCTCTAGCGGACAAAATATACAGAGTAAAAAAATAAAGTTAAGCTAGATATGCCGTGTTTGGTATCATTTTAAAGCGCTTCACTTGTACATTTCGAATATATATATATTACTAGCATTTGCTTGTGACTTTACCTGTATTCATGGGGTACTTTTATACTTTTTCAGCGTCGTTTTTTGTCGTAGGTGGGTTTTAGTTTTTTTACTTTATTAATAGAACCAATTTTTCCATTGTAATTTTACACTTAAAGGGGTGCCCTTCAAGTCCTATTTATTACTTCTGTCCTAAAAATCTTTTTTGCGTATTTTATTCTAAACTTATAAAAAGTCGAGATCGTTGAGTTTGTATTACATAATTTAAAAAGGAAATCTCGGAAATTTACATGAGAAAAGCAGGACTGGCGTGCCTCGGGTCGCCTGGGGTTTGGTGTCTTCTAACAAGCAGCCGGAATGTTTGAGGTATCCAACGCAGGCATGTGGAATACGGCACGAATATTTAAATTGAAATCGCGAACGCTCACGTTATATTGAATTATACCAGGAATTCATGTTATTACATTTCGATTAGATTATAGCGTATCCATTGCTACGAATGCTACGTCACGCTACGAAACAGCGTTCCAACTAAAAATACATTTGCTACGAATGTATTACTTATATGTTATTTTTCCTTGAACGAATATAGATTATTAGATTAATAGCTTTCTATAAAATTAATTTGACTGAACAACGGTTGTATATTTAACGAGTTATACTAGTTAAACGCAACTGTCACTCTCACTGTTGAAATTTCATTTGCATATAATAACTGTGATTGTGCGGTTTTGCTAGTAATTTATAGTTGAAAAAGATATGTGGTGTAGCCACGTGGCGTCGCTAAAGTTCGCGATGTGTGGTCTGCCGCACGAGCAGTAATTAACACCGCCTAACTTAGGGCTGATACTACGCTACTATTCTTCACTGTCAGCGATTCATTTATATAAAATCTATATCAAACATTTCTAGTTACTGATTTTAAATTTACTTGTGATAGAAAAAGAAAAATATATTAGATGCGAAAAGGCTAATTTGTGAGTTGTAATTAGGGATAAATATCTACCTAATACAAAATAATATATAACCTATCTTCAGACAACAGAATAATTTTTATGAGAAACTGTTGCTGACTTGATTATTTTTAAATAAAAACGTTCGTAAGCAACCCTGTAGCTGCGTTTTATTACAATCTCAGCCCTGCCAAAATTCGATTATATTAAACTTCAGCAATTATTGCCATTCAGACTTAGGTTTGTTTTTATCGTAAACTAACTAGACTATATTTTATTTTTCAAAATAACAGTAAGAAATGTTAATATAGTATTTATTGTAAAAACTCGAAGAAGGCAGCCCTACCAGCGCGCTTGATCACATCGCCAGCCCTACGGAGCACCGATTGAATTAAACTTCGGCACCGTTGTTGCGGCTCGGATTCTGGCTTGGTTTTGTCGTTTGTGCAGCTGCGATTAAACTACCAATACTTGTGCGACGTTTATTAGTTTCCCTCTTGCTACTTTTTGTTTGAATCCCTATTGTGTAAATGTAATTGCGATGCTGGAAATTAATGGATCACCAATGTATAAAACGGCTATGAATATCTGAGTACATTCTATTTTATTAGCTCTGTGGATTCGATTAATAACTAGTAATTGAATCTTTGTATGTGATTATAATGTAAGTTTTAAATCTATATAGATAAGTAATATGTCTTATTTTATATTGTATAAAAATAAAACGTATTAAAATTGTGCCCGTCTAACTTGTAACAACGTGGAAAATGAAAAATTCACTTACAAAGTTCATTATATGTTTTGTAATGAATCCACTTGCCTTTACATTTCTGTGTCACATTACCGAGCCGGCAAAGTAAGCTAGTGACAATGCTCAGTACAGCGTATAAGGGTATTACGAGGGGAGTCCGCGTCCGCATCAACATAGCTAACGAGGTGACAACAAAAACAAGGAAACAGAATTAAAAGACACACTTCTCTTTTTATCTGTACGGCACATGAGCTCAATGTCAACAACTCAACAATTTTTTTTCCCAGGTACAATGAAGCGCCGAAACGAGACGTCGAGAGAACTAGATATGAATAGGGCTGTCAACTTTGATATTTTGTGTTTTATTTAATTATCTTCGATAACGGCATGTATTTCAATACACTCTTTTAAGCTAGATTTAACTATTAATTATAAGAAATAATGCCGCGTAGTAAATAATTTATTATGATTAAAAAATGTAGAATGATTTCAATCAACATGTAGGTTAGAGTAAGTAGCGCAATTCACGATAGCTAACGATTTATTTCACTAACCGTATAATGCTGGCAAATATACAAAAACGCGGGTAGCCCTAGGGGTGTAGGTGGGCACTCGAGGGTAGAGCACAATTAGCGCGCGCGACTCGACGCGGCTTGAGTTTTAACAACATAGCTCGGAACCACTCGGCATCATTCACGTGAGATGGGCTATTCTACTTGTGCGTGTATAACCGTGTTGCTTATTCGCTTGTTACCGTAATCCCATTTTAGGGTTAGCCTGTTTTTTTGCAATTATTGAGTTTTCATTCTGATTTTTTAACGCGTACACAATATTTAAAGTGTTGTTATTCTGTCTATATATTTGTAGCTACGTAGCTCATAATGTATTTACACGTACGGTTGTTGCTGTTTCTTAGTAATTAAAAGTTGTTAGATGTTTGTTCATCATCCTACAAGTAAGTGAAGGGTTACTAAAAATATTATACACTTTTAATAACAGTTGAGCTAAATTATAGGGTTGGTAGTGTGTTTATATCATCAATTCAATTTGTGTCGAGTATTTTGAACATTATCAGACCAAATAATCTATATTATAACAGTAAACTTGTTTTCGTAACATCAACGCAATAGAATCAACAAGAGCAAAAATAAATAGGTATCTAATGAAAGATAAAGTCTCGACGAAATATAAACATTATTAGATAAAAGCCTGAATAAAATTAACCACAAAGTGTATCTTGTATATAAAAGAGGCAAAACGATAAAATTTCCTGCTTAGCGTAATTTCTAGGGCATTTCATACCTTGGGGATGTCGGCTGCGGTATTTCTTATTGAAGGTACGTGAATCATGAGTAATTTTATTCAAATGTCCTTAGCCGTGGAGGTTTTATGAATAATATGAAATTAATAATATTTTTTTGTGAATTTTTTTTTCGCTCTTAGCGTCGTACATGGGTTTAGGAACGAGTGAAATTTTATTTTAAGGAGTGAATCTCTTGAAATATTGTGCGCTGCGCTACACTTGGAAGAGAAGAGCCATTGGCGTAATGCATTAGCATTTCTTGTACGAATGTATAAGATTTGAAAGCAACCTACATCAGCTGCAACGCTACATTTTTATTAGGGAATTTCTTTTTATTTCTCCTGAAAAAGCGTACCAAAGTCACAGTCAAAAGCTTGGTTTTATAAGCTACGAAATAAAATTTACATCGTCAATCACTTACGTAATATTTATAATGTATCACCGGTTCATTAGTTAGGTGTTTCTGCAAACCTGACTAAATTAGAAAATTCAGTACCTTTCAAAATGTATGTCCGCTGAAATACGAAGACATCACGAAAACATGGCAAAAGTGTCTTCTTCAATAATATTTAAAACGGTTAAGTGCTACTGGTTTATTAAAAGTTAAACATTTGCAGTCAATTAGCAGTCGCCAACGTAAAGGCACGGGAATGTTTGATACAATTATCATTCTATGCTTTGAGCATATTTGTCGACACGTGTATGACATACTGAGTTATATTTGTAGACAATTGTGGGTTGGGCTGTGGTGACGAGATAGCTTTCAATTAGCAAATAGCCGCATACTATATCGTATTGGTGAATAACTAACTTGACTTTGAATTTGTTCAATAACAATTCTTAACATTGAAGTGTTATTTTAATGGCTTTTACACGTAGTTTAGTGAAAAGATTTTGATGAGATTTACTGAAATTTGCTTTGAGCTTTGATTTTATCGCAAAAAACGAAGGGCTTAAGAGATCGGGATTGGGTACTAACTGCGGGTCACAACTCGATTGTTTGTAATAAATACCTAAGTATGGTGGTTAACAAACACTATGAATATAGTTATGAATATAGCCCAATAATATATCGAATTTACTTAGTTAAAGTACTTACACTAAATGTCACTATGTTTTTATTATTTCATTCAAATTATACGGAATAATATAATCCCGAGTTAATAATAAATAAAAGACTGTAAAATTACCCAACGTACCTACATTGAAACCGCCACTGATAAAAATTGTATGAAAAATATGAATCACATGCATTCATACATTACATTATGGGCTGAACGCTCACACATAATACGCAAAACCCTTTATAAGGAATGTCTTTTCTGGCTTTAATATAACCCGACGTAATATGCCGGCCGTTTTGAAATATGCGCTGCTTATACTTTTGTTTGCGATTTATGATGAGAATCTATTAAAAAACAAAAGTATTGCTAACTATTGTTACTACGTTATACGAAATATATTTATAACAATGAGAAAGATTATTTTCCGGATCTATGGAATCGATATCCATAAGAATATTTTATTACTATTCACTTTTTACTAAAACAAAACTGTCACGAGACTGTAGAACCCAAAAAATATCGATACAAAACATTATCTGTTTTTACGTGTCACGTATATAAGCGCGCATATTCCATCAAATGAAGGTATTCAAGAGTATCTAAATGTGAAATCGTTGTGCAATGCTATTTTTCTATAAGAAAAAGCGAAACCCTATCATACACCTATAACGTTATAAGCTACAGTATTAAGGTTAAAACTTTTATAAACCTCGTCTAGACTCTTGTTCTTAGCTCAACCCCACCCTTGAGTACTCATTTCAGTACTTAAACTGACTTTTGAAATGATTCAAATGATAATAACTGGTAACTTGCGAAAAGTTTGGAGCTAAAAGGCAATACAAGTTTATTTTGATTTGAATATAACTTCTTAAGCAATATTTGAGTTGTTTGCGTTATTATTTAATTTTATTTAAAGAAGCATATTTTAGGCTCTAACAACTAACATTAAGTCGTTTTTTTAAGGATTGTTATAGATTTTGTATTAAAATATTTAGTTTGAATAAACATATTTTATGCTAATAGGTAAATAATTAATTCTATTCCACGAAACTTCTGCATATAAGACTGCTTCTGAGAACTTTAGTACTTGTAGCTGAAACTTATATGAGCCATTTAATATGTTCCATCGATCTCATTTTCCAGGAACAATCTTAAATTAAACGGCCTGTGTAATCCCAATAACATATTCCCTGAGGAAATATTGTTTCATTCTACATCTCCATAACCTTTGATTTATTCATTAGGATTGTTGGAGATCGAGTAAGATTCTAAGATCCTTTGTATCGAGCGTCCTACATTCCTTTACTGCGTAAATAATATTCAAGGACCTCATACCGTATGTTAGCTTTGGATTATCTTGCCCTTCGCAAATAGAATATTGATGCTTAATATTGGACGGCTTATCTCTGACATATTATAATTTTATGATTCTAAATTGTTCGAAATTATATATAAACCTACGCAGTAAACTATGTAGTAGCTAATTTGTAACGCGCCTTGTAGATAAAATATCTTTTCTTTACTCAAAATATGATTTATATAAAAGTATTTCAATTTAAATAGATTGTAAGGCGTATACCTATATAAATAGAGATCAGATAAAGTACGTCTAAGATCCATAATATCGCGAAATATTCAAAGCTTGCAAAGCTAAGAATTCAGGCAACTCCTTACTCGTCCATTCATTCAGCTATTTAACTATTAAAGTGGACCGAGCTAAGGTATTCATGACTTGAGGAATATATCCCCGGTTTTACGATCGTTATATTGAAAAGGTAACCTATGCGATCCCTACCCGAATAACATGTAACAATATGTCAGGTAATTTGAGTGTATTTTCGTTTACGTTCAATGTATTTTAGACGATATCTATGGAAATTTTATTAGAATTTTAAACAGTACGTCAAGTATTCAGAAGCCTTGACAGTCTGAATTAATGAGATAATATATACATAGATATAGACTTTACTCGTATTTAAAATAGGAAACGATACGCACTTAATAAAATTAGAAATCAAAAATAACGATCCACGTAGAATTTCAAATATAAATTCAAATTAAAATTAAAAGCAAATTCCAAATTCCAATTGGCAGTTCACGTTGACATTTGCCAGGTGGTGTTCGCGCCTTGAAGCCACCAACATACATCTGCCTCCCTTGACATTTAACGATCTCCTTTGAAGTGAAAATAAGCGATATTTCAGAAGTGGTGATAGTGATGAGTGGATATTTCTGTTCATAACATACCGCGGAATCGTGTCAACCGTAAATAGATATATTACCTGAAAATAACGAAAACACGTCTGTTTAGTTTTCATAAGATTACATCATTTTTATGTTAGATAATATTAAGATTGTATTAAAGCCATAGCCAATGCATAAACACGTAAAAAACTTTTATTTTAATAACCAAGTCAAGTATAAGTATTATAAGTACCAACACAGAACTGCCATTTCACCAAGAAAAGAATAGAGTAGTTTCTATAAGATTACATAATTTTTATTTTAGATATTAAGATTGTATTAAAGCTATAACCAATGCATAAATACGTATTTTTTTATTGTAATAACCAACTCAAGTTTATTGTATACAATGCATCATAGTTAATGCGCAAGGAATGATATACAAATCGTACCTGTACAAAATTTTATATTAAATATGATTTATTTCAACCACCTTAAAAAGTTATTATATAGGAGGGCCACGCATGTTTGTCTTGGAAACTCAATTTTTAAACATAACTTTTTATCAGAGTAAATAATAGAAATATTCACTAGTACAGTTATCAAGTAGAACTGTAGTGTACAGCAGGACGTACTGATCCAGTGTAGCAAGTATCAGCTGTCTGCGGTCGGATTTATATCTAGACAAATTGTACGTAGAAGCCAGCCTTGTTACACTGCGAGAGCACTATTTACCTAACGTTAACTGAAATGACTTTATTTATGGCTTTATTGTAAGTGTTACAAAGCGGTAGTTAGTATGTTTGGGTGAAAATAAAGCCAAGAATATTGTTGGATGATACGAAGAGTGTCAAAGTTTTTTTTAAAGATACCATTTTTGCATATGATATTAAATAGCACTGGTTTACGAATAACTCAATTTCAAAAACAATATATTTTAAATATTGAAAATGTTAATATTAACAAATAATATGTCCTTTCAAAGGTCGTATTAAGCCGAACCGCGTACTGAAGTTTTCGTAGAACAACAAATAAACAACAATCCAAGACATTGAGATTAGTCAAAAGATATCTTCGACAGGGTTTGTTTAGTTAATTATCGGTTTATTTATGTTCGGAATAATCTAATTTGCCCCGAGCTGGCGGTGGGACGATCCAGTCGCGGCATTTGACAGGTGTCTGAGAAGACGTCGGATTTATACAGTGATAAATTTCCGACAACGCCGCTCGTAGATGGGGGCCAATTCAATTTAACAAATGACGCTTTTTCTTAAACCTTACTCTTACTTACCTTTATACATATCGTAGTCTTCAATCCGAGCAACGCTTGATTTACGTGCATACATTTTTTTAAATAATATATCAATTAAAGTTAAAAGGCAAACATCAAAGTCATTGCAAAGGTACAGTGGCTTCAAAAAGTTTCTGCTTCGTTTCACGAGAAGCGTAACCTTAATTCATGAACGATTAAAAACATCACTAAAACGCATAGATTTTAAATTATTACCCAACGTTCTCAATATATTATTCAAACTGTGTTACATATGCTTGGTACGAATCTTTTTCTTTTTCAGTTTTTACCTTACATATGCAGAGACATTCCCCTGTAAAAAGTCTTAAAGCTGCTCTCGTACTTGTTGAATATTTAAAAACAAATGTCCGATCGATTCAGTTCTCTCGGTTTTAGTTATATTTCCGTTTTAATGGAACGAAAATGGTTAAA
Source organism: Eurema hecabe (assembly GCA_026213755.1). Taxonomy (NCBI): domain Eukaryota; kingdom Metazoa; phylum Arthropoda; class Insecta; order Lepidoptera; family Pieridae; genus Terias; species Terias hecabe. The sequence continues at coordinate 4,957,563 of JADANM010006502.1, forward strand.
AAATTTAAACGCTTTTAATAACGAAATGAAAATGATACCAATGAAAAAAGTTCCAAACCGGTCACATTACAGCTAGTAATGATAACACATTAATGTCATTTATTGAACGCAATTATGCTCACTCGGGTAATTATTATTCTGGAATAAAACTATAAAGATAAACCGTGTCAGGTTAATCGGTTAATTAAATTTGGGTAACGTTAAAATTATCATTCAAACATTCACCGTGAATAAACATCATTTGCAATATAAAATATTATGGTCAAATTCATGCAATTAATATAATGAGTTCTACTGTAATGTTTTATTTAAAAGAAGTAATATTTTTACGGACACAAATTCTATGCGTTTAATCAATGAAAAAAAAAATACATCGTATATTTCGTTTTATTTTAAAGCCCCCTTTGAGTTTATAGAACATTACGTAAATAAATCCACTTATAGAGTTCTTCGCTCCTCACTCGTTGACTTGAGAGCGAATTAAGAAATTGAATCTTAGTAAGCACTATTGCTTGTTGAACCTGAGTCGTGTCGTAAGTCAAACAGCTGAGAATTCAATTTCATTACAGTTCCTTTGTTAAATTCACCGACATCCGAAGCATTCTTCCTTTTTATTTAAAATTTGACTCGCGTGAGTGCATCATATAGAAGACGAAATTACTTAGTTACATTAAAAAGCAAAAAGCTCGCTGCATACTCGAGCATTAAGCAAAGTAAATAAAGTGATGTGTATACTCGACGCAACAAGCCCGGTACTCTACACGGGGTAGCGAAAGATGCAATCTGCATACATTAGCCTAACATGTCTTAGTTTTGACACCTGCTCCAGCCAGAATATATCGCCAGATAGATGGCACAAACATGTCAAGAATACCAGTTATTTTAAAGTTGGACTTTGTCATGAGCTACGAGATATATTCTAAAGAATTCCACCCCTACTTTTATACTGCAAATGGACACTTGAAAACTGTATACGAAGAGCGAATGGCATAACATGAAAAATGGAACAAAAAGTTGTAAATCTTTAATATAAGAAATGGAGGTTTGATACTTGCTGAAATAGAATAAAAATATGTCGACGGTTATATGTTTATTTATAGCTCGTAAATGCAAGCAGGACATAAAATTCTATTAAGGAAATTGTCGTATTTTACAAGCCACTTTCGTATTAAAGTCAGAGTACACAAAGTTTAAATACTCGCTGTCAAGCAAGGGTTGTCACGTCAGAGAACATTTTAATAATGTAGCCGGTCGTTTAGTATGAAAATTAGCGGGCGGGACCGACCCTGTGCGGTGAGTTCAGAGTTTTATTGATGCTTATACTGCGCTTTTTAATTTTACTATTTGAACGTTGGTAATTATTAAATTTGTATGTATGTCAATAATTAAATTTGTTCGAATGGAATTTTTCAAATCCTCTTGGAGTGTTCAATCACCTGAAATTTTGTATACATGATGTATTTTGATAAAGATGCATGGTTGCTTTTATGTAATATATTTTTAGTGTTACAAACTGTGCTTAAAAAAAGGTTAATTTACCTGAAACTTGGGCCATCAATCACAATAAACGATATCAATAAATTAAAGCAATATCTTCATAACTGTTATACATTCTATAAAGTTTATACATGTTTAAATCATTTATTCTCATAAAGACAGAAACAGTCACTTACATGAGAACATAAAAAATACATTTTGGGAACTATTTTAAATAAAATGTATCCTACTTGTTGCCATTTCATACCTTTCAAATATGAAACTATTGCTAGACTTTCTGTCTTAATAAACTTATCGAAAAAACAAACATCAATATAATAACTTGTTGGGGACGGGTTTAGGAATGACACTTTAATTACGAACTTTCGTGATGGTCTTACTTTATTGCTAAGAGGATAATGACATTAACTTTTGCTTACAGTAACTTCTATGATATAAAATAATTACGAAACAACCTATTAATATCCATAGGCGTTTAAAAGCCTGTCTAACTTCAACCTCAAACAATGATTAAGCGCCGAAATCATAATACGTGTCCAGTTTCGCCTATGGGTATAAGTACAAAAATCCTATAATAACTTTAGTGCAATTTCCAGCAACTAAAGTATCAGCAGATCCAATATTTCCACATTGGATTATATCTCGTACATCTGGTTCGATGCAGGCTCGCACGTGACTCGATTCTCTGCGTGAGACATTGAGAGGGCAAGCTCTTTATGCTAAAAGCTTCTCACTTTTGTATGGAAATAAATATAACTTTGTAGTGCTATCTCTACAATTGTAGAATCATACATATTTCTGAACCAGCCACGCATAGTGGTTTTGTCTCCGTATGTATGAACTTATAAATGTAGCTTTCACAGTAAAATACCAAAATGTCACAAAATTGTTAGCATAGTTTTCTATTAAACGTAGGTAATTTTGATACTTCAATGACAAGTTTCTTTTTTGTGTTATCCTCTTATAACCTAAATTTGTTCGTTTCAAACTTGTTCTTCCTCTGAATATGCACAAAACAGCATTGCAATAAACTAGTAACAAATAAATGTTGGTTACAGTTTCGTTAATAAAAGAGCTGTTATGATAGATTTGGGTTATACAGGCACATTCGGTGTCACATGAGAAAGCACAAAAGTGATATGTTTGTTGAAAACTTTCAATAAAATATCGCGCAGCGCACGGCTCAGGAAACCGCGAGCAAAGTCAACAACAGCCGCTTTGAAATATTCACGGGACTGAAAATTCAATTTGTAGTTTTCGCCCTGAAGGCATTATACTGGGTTTTATAACTTAAAGTCACCGCGTACTCAAATTTATTAGCGGCGCCTTTATTCGAGCTATTGTGCTACCATTAGTTCCTTCTTATATTGCAGCTTGCGGACAACGCTGTGCCCGCGATACTAGCAAATACTCATATTTTATTACAACTCGTTCTGTACTTTATATTTCGGCCTTCAAATTAGGATTCATATTTCCTATACATTGACGTCAGAATCAGAATATCGCTCAGAAGATTTTGTAAAATCATCGTAATATGCTATTCGATTCAAATATAAAATATGAATAAAAAAGGCAAGTAAGAGTCATTACAAATAAATGCAATATTTGTTGGCACGGCTGGTAGGGAGGGTTAGGTCGGGGCACCGCCTAGCGATAGCTTCGCATAAATCGAAGATTTGAATGCAGACCGCCGAACGATTCTTTTACTGATGTAGAGCCCATTAATGGTTGATACTTTTTATTGCTTGTACATGGAAATAATTGATGCTTTGCAAAGCTAAATAATCCATTAAAGCTCGAATGAATTCGTATGTTATATTACGGTGAGTCTTAGGAATAGCTATACGAATAGATATTTTAATTACATTTCACCAAATACATATTCAAAGAGGGTTTAAATGACACACAAATATTTTGTTGGTGTCATACCGTTAGGCCGAATAAGCCCCGCTTGCAGGGGGGTCTTACTAACACCCAAGTAGTATTGTATTATAAATTTATTGTTCCCTTTTTCCCTAACACTTTTTTAAATGGCAGGCAATGCATTCATTGAGAATTTAGATGTGCCATTTTCCGTAGCCAATCAAATGCATACAATTTTGTCAAATCGATTTTTGCAATTAAGATAGCAACAGTCTAGGTAAATTATTAACAATTCCAAAAACGTCAAGTTCATGCAAACGCCCCATTAATAACCCTAACATTCATGACTACTCATACATTAAATGAATTCAGCATTAAATTCGGTTTATGTGAGTCATTCGCGTGAAATTCGGGTTGGCGTGACGTTAAAAATTTTCCGGGTTCTTTGACGGGTTTCATTCATAACTCATGGGCGAACGGGTCCATCTAATTCATACTCCACCCGTATAAATTCCGCGCGTCGCGTTGCCAAATTAGGCGCGAGTAATGGCGACTTCGCCTCCATTACCCCGGTGCCGTATCCCGGAGCGACCGGCGTAGGTAGTACAGGTAGTGCCAACCAGAGAGACTCAGCAAACACCCCACGTACCGTCACAGGTGTTACCAACATTAGAAACTTCTTCGAAATTGAACGTTCCATTTTGCAATTTTGTTCAACTAATCCACGCGTCTGGGCAAACTATCGAAGTTTGTTATTGTAGTTGATAAACTTATAAAATTATGCTCGGTGAGCGCGTTCGTACACTTTACATACACCCTATTGTAGCAACTTAATTTTACGTTCCATAAAATGTATAACAGAATTACAGTTCAAACTTATTTTGTATTGAAAAGTATGTGTTGTATAGTTTGAAAGAGTATCAAACATACATTAAGCTAATTATTCGATGAAGTAGGTCATGTGCAATTAAACATAGTACAGTTACACAAACAATTGAATAAACTTCCGCTCAATTTACTTTACATTGCAGCCATTATAATAATTGCTTGGTAGTTTCAAAGTTAGGAGTCACCGATATGTGTATTGAGAACTTATAGTGATGTTATTTGAATGTCTGTCGGCACGTGAGGGTCGAAGTTTCGTCTCTATATTATTAACGCAGTTATCTGAACCTGTTCGGAAGGTCGTTTGCAGATTCAATTTATTTACCATAAGTTTCGCCGAATTGGGTTTAAACAGTTACAACTTCTAGATATGTCTAAACGTGTATTGAATTTTGGAATTAATAGCCATTGTTAGAACAAATTTTAGTCAACTCAAAAAGGTAGAGCTTGTTTTATAGCATATTAAATACTTTAATTTTATAAATACATACATATAATACAGAGAAACAGGCCCCTGAAAGATAGAAAAGTGAATAACAAATTTCGACTTGACTGAATCAAAATTTAGATAATACAAAGTGTCAGTTGAAGTTTTATATAAAACAGCGTTACGTATTTTCACTTCTGTGAACGATACCAATACAAAGTGTGGGGCGAAGTGAAGTGGAAATCAATATCAATATTTGGCGAGACAATGATCATAGGGAATAATCGAGATAACAATGGCTTTGGTTTCACAATCACCGGTAATTTTGCGAATGTAGCCCGTACGCCGGACGTTTGTCGAATTTAATTTTATCACTCACAAATCATAATATTTCATTGGAACGCTACCTGATGCATAGATATGAGGGAATTATTGGAAAAGGTCGATTCTTTGATATTAAAGCATGGCAACGAAACATAATTTATATTGCACGTTTGTTTTAATCTTTCTACTTTGGCGTACTTTTATGAAAACTCAAAAAATGTCCCCTGTAAAAGCGTATTAAACTAATTTAGAAATTTTGCCATTATCTTACTCAGATTAAAAGTGCTAAAAATAAACGTAGCTTTATACACGTCGGACCTTTTAAAGTAACTAATTCTGAAAGGTTATCAAACTCCGAGCTAACAACGCCGTAAAATTAATCTGTGGTTTGAATTTTAAACTTTATATACACAGCTGAATACGGCAATAGAATTAATTCCATCGACAACATTGCTCACAAAGACGATTGTTTCTATTCACGATACGAAAAGGGGTTAACCTCAAAGGGGTAAACTGAAGATATGAATCATAAATGGGGTTAATTAAAACAAAGCGTTTTATAGCTTAAGAACCAGTAGACCTATAAGACTTTATATTAAATGTCTTAGCAAAATCTTCGTGATATAAGTACGTTATTTACCGAGAAACGTTTATCTTTTAATCTTCTTATAAATCTTTTACACAACTATCATGTCACTAACGTAGCTCGTAATTATTTTATAATAACGTTTATTAGTTACCTTTAAATGTGTATATTTATATAGCACTTGATTGCAGTTTCCAGTTGCCGACTTCCCGTTCCATATCGGTATAAACACTCATTTCATATTTCGTCGATTTCCCCATCAATAACCAGAAAGCTCGCAGTTGCGCAAACTATCCAAAACTATCGCTCAAATAACCTGAACTCGCATCAAACTACGTTAAATATGCGCCTCTCAAACCGGAATTCATACTTGAGCCCCTTTTCCTAAGACTTGCACTTACGTACTCAACCTGCGGATGTAGGGTGTATTAAAGCCGTGCAAAGCGCCGCTCCGCCGTATTCACTAATCCTTATTGATGGCTTCAGGTGTAACTTAATGGTTCAGATTAATTGATGAACTAATCCCCATTATCTGTACATTGCGATTATGGATCTATACATGTAAGTAACATTTAATGATTTGTGCTTTTTTTTTGGAAATTAAAATATATATTAGTTTTTATTAAAATTTGTGAAGTAACCTTCATGTCTTCTTTTTCGTTACAATATATACTACGACAATTTTTCCCAACATAACAATTAGATTCTCACTCAAAAAAAACAAGTCACTATAAATTTAAAGCAAACAGCGTTCCGAAGCCAAGTGAAAGGAAGCATTATTACAAGATATCCATTGATATTATCCGTGCTTATGTTTTTGTTTTGTAAAATTGAGCGATCCGTTCCAATTAACGTGAGTTTGCTTTGCATTTCCGAGCACCTACCGCTGAGGGCGTAAAACCATCGCAGCTATGCGGATCACGTCACAGTAGAATTATCTCGCTACGGCAGCCGATCAATTACACTGACAAGTGCCACGTGCAAAGGGCTGCCTTTCTCACCGACTCGGCCATCTTCTTTTCAACGAAAGTTCGCGACACATCCAGGTGCCTATGATTAATAGAAATACTCTTAAGTTACCGCTTTGCTTCATCGTTTACATGGTGGTGACAGCAAAATTTATGATTTAAATATAACTATTTTTCAATTCGAGAAGCCTTATTTTTATTCAGTCTGATTTTTAGAAGCTTTTTTCTTTCTTGTGTTTAGCTCAAACTATATAAGCTTTTCGAGCTTACAAGTCTTTTGAATTTGAATCTAGGTTCGATTGACATAAACAAAGGAACAAGTGACATAGGGCACAATGGAACGTAGTGCCATGTATTTTGTTTGTAATGTCTAATAAGCTGTCGATCAAGAGCGCTCACCTCACTCCATTTTTTCTCAAGCCTTGCTATTTTTAACCTATTTTATCTTGGCCCAGATTTGAATTCTCTTTTACTTAGATGCTGCTATACGGGGGCCATTCAGGGAGCTTGTTATATTTTTTATACCCGCTTGTACGTCGTAAAAGGTAAACTTGTTTCTTATTTAAATATAAATATACCTTATTGCTTTGTTAACAAATTATATGGGAATCTATTCATAAGAAGAAGTTTATCCTTGTTTTGAAATATATATTACGATGCACATACTCTCTCCCACGTTTAATATATGTAACGTATACCGACAGTACTGAGAAATTTGCCAAGTAATTATCAAAACACTCGAAGCAGCTAAGTGCAGAGTCATCCGTATAATTCTAATAAAGATACATTGACGAGAAAGCTACCCACATCTAGACGTTTAATTGATATATAAATTTGATCTTGCTACAATTTGTATCCAGTGCGGGGAAAATTAACGGATATTGCTATTGATAATGTAGTGTTTGATACTCCGTTGTGTAATTATTATTTCTGTTATCGCTTGGGAAATTGCGCAGTATCGTAATAATTAATATTGCCATGAATTTTGCCTATTTAGTAAGCAAACTGTTTCTTCAAACCGAAAGGTTTTAAACAAACAGTTATATTTGAGTAATTTGAATGGTAATAATTATAATCTGTCTGAAGCTGGATATACTTTATCATGAAGAACGTTGTTAAAGTTTTAAGATAATCTTTAACAAAGCTCTTAACAACGTGACCTTTGCACAGATACCGTGAAAATGCTTCATCAAAAAAAGCAGGCCATAAATAACTAAAAAAATAAACTCCACCGCACACAAGTCAATAACAATTTAAAAGAAAAATAAAACGGAAACCGACAGGAGTAATCTTATAGACGACTAAGTTCAATTACGCGGGGGTTGGGGCGGATATACCATCAAATTCGGCAAGATTAACGAGGACACATTTGGAAGGTGTAATCTCGTTAAACGTTGTTTACTAAACAAATCGACTATGTCTTAACTTCTAACTCCGATGGGTGTTATTCAATTGTTTTTAAAATAAATTCTTGGTTTGTTCATTTGTTTTGACGGATGAATAAGGTATACGTCAACTTATATAAAAAAATATTGTTACTTTTACAAGCACTTTTTGAACAGGCTATATGATTGTCAAATGATATACTTAATATCCAACTTAATTTCTATAAAATCAAAAACCGTAAATTACAGAGCAAATATTCGAACAACGGTTACATTAATAATGAATATACATTATTCATTTGATACAGTTGAAAGCGTTTTAATGAGTTAAATTATCTTATCAAATGAATATTAACGAAAAGAAAATATCCATCCAAAGTAATGGCAACAGTTACGAATTGTTAGCAAAACAATATTTTGTTGAAACATTCACAGAAGGCCTGCCGGGCGTCTTGTTTGAGCATTTATCCTCGATAACATGGAATTGTAATTATGGTCGGATTATCCCTAATGTAATATTAATGGAACTTACTCTACCGACGCGCTCAATGAGCTAATGTGAGACTCATTTGTCGTGTAATTAGGTTTTCTTCCATTGTTCAAACTTATTATTCCGAACTCTAGCAAATAAACGTTTATTGCCCACCTAATTGATTGTTTACATCGTATTTATGGACCGTATTTATTCGTGTATACAGATAGCAACACACGACGTTCAATCTTTAATTTTGTCAACATTATTATTTCTGCTGAGAAAAATATAAGAGAAAATCGAAGGAAATTTGGCGAGAGCAATTTAATAAGGCGCTCCATATAAATTTATTAGTTAACACGTGCTTACACAGCGTTAAATGGATATAATTTGCAGAATTCCCAGTGTATCAATTAAATTCTTGTTAGGTACGTAGTGCGGTATGTGATATCCCCCGATACGAGATCAGAACGAGGATTAAATACGAAAACGTCGCGATTACGAAACGAAGCCGACCCCTAGGCACCATTAAGAATTCAGCAAACGAATTGGGGACATCGAATCGACAAAATTGTGCTCGCCTCATCTTTTCTTACATCTTGTATTTTCGTTCCCTATAGACAGATATTTTAATATTTTTCTCGACTCGAGGGAGTCGACCGCTGTTTTGATCTCCTACGGCTACACGAAATCTTTTCTATACAAATATGCGGCGAGATCCCTCTTCATTCGCTCGTAACTTAGTAAATCTGACAATAATGCTCAAATGGTTAGCGGTGATGTCGGTGTTCTTGTTCAATCAGGATTGGCAGTGTACCTTCATCGCGATAGCTACAGATACATTGAACCTCCGCTTTCTACCTACTATGATATAAACACTAGAAACTTTTCAATACTAGATTTAATATTATTATTTGAAATAATTGAAATGTCAAATATTAATATTAAATTTATTTTTGTATCCCGTTTAGTTTCCATTCTCTATGTTCATTATTAAGCCTAAAAAAATAAAGATAAAATCGCTCCACATTACTCGTTTCAAAACTAATAATAAGCGTCCCTAAAGATTAAGATTATCATTTTGGAAAAGTGAAATCCTAAATCTCTGAATTGGGCATTATTGTAACGTATACTCACGCTGGGGACCCATAGCTCTTACATCTAGAAGATGAATAGTTTCATATAAGTACCTGAAAGTAAAGAAAAGGATTTTTAGAACAAATGTACGTTTCAACGCTATTGTATACATACTACTAATAAGATTGAGATTTTTAGATTATGTATATTAAAAACCACAGAAATAGAAATAAAAAGTGCTGTGACACCTAATACTAGAATATCTTAAATTATAATGTAAGACATTTCGTTTGAAAGCGTGAAGTTTGACGCAATGTGAAAATATCGAATATTGATAGCGGCCAAGCGAAGTTTTCAGTTTTAGAATTCTGAAGCAGCACCTCAGGTAGAAGTGTGTCGGGCGTTTTGACCCGTCGCCTGATTGACCCCGGTACACCCTCGAACGGGTCAAGTGCGTTAATTGTCTGAGCCTACACTCATATCGGAGACTTATCAATGAGATATTCTTCTATATAGATAGTATATCTTTAGCTGTTTACTCTAACGGTGACAATTCTCTGTAGCATTTTCTAAGTGAATTCTTGTTATCAAAGCTTTGTTATAAAAGATGATACTGATTTGATTTTCAATTGTCAGGTTTCTACGTTATTTAATATCACATATTTATGTGTTTATACACGTCTTTCCAAGAAATGATACCAAAAAGAAAGCACTAATGAAATTTTATGATTAAACAAAATATACGACATCACTGCGCACTTTGTGAGACCAGGAAAAATGACACAATTATTTTTCCCTTCCTTGCGTAATATGGGCATTACTTTTATTAATGTTTCATTCGGAGTTTTCTATTATGAGTACAATAGCGGTAAAAAATCTCGGGCCTAAAGTTATTTACAACAATGCGGAGATCGGTAACAAAAACGAGACATGATGTGGTGTCAGCGGAGATAATGTGTATCGAGATATCAGGGTCGGCGGCATTGTGAGCGGGCGCGCTCCGATCGTCGTTTGTCCGGCCATATCCTTCGGCAAACATCGCCCACCCCCAGATTCACTAGACCTTTACACGAGGGCTTTGTCGAGATGCTCGAGGATAAAAATATAAATAACCACTTTTTCAGCCCACATTCGCAATGTTATTGTGGGGTGTTAGATTGTTATTGGCCGGGAGATACGGATCGTCGTGGCGTTATTATTCTACTCCCACACTACCAAGTTAATGAAATGACTCATAATCAAGGGAAATATTTAACACAATTAATCACATTATTTTGAATATATTATTCAGTTTCACAAGTAACAAAATAAACATAAGTCATGTAAGCTTCATACGACACTCAAAACTACATAAACAATCTCCATTTACGCGAAGCAAACACCCAGCTAATAGAACGAACAATTGTCAGTTTCCGTAAAAAGCAGCCAAGTACTTGGAACAATTCAAAGATCACGTCCCGACATCTAACGCCGGAGGAACTTTGTCGGAAACATCCAATAAAACCGTGTATGCTATTCGTCAGTTGCACCAAAAACTTTGGCCCGATGAGGGGAACGGAACGACTTGTCCCAACTTCGATATTAGTTCTAGTGTGATCGATTTAGAACGCTTCGACACTTGCGAAGGTGACGGATGATGTTTGGAGCCGTATCGATGATTTGTCTCAAACTAGTTACCGTACTTTCCGACTGCGCCGTGCCGTGTTCCCGGTCGGCGAAGAATCACCATTCAATTTGCATAATGGCGCAATGTGGGAATAATATTAATATCATAAGGTGCATTATAAGCGGATTTTCTAGTTTCTGTGCAGGATAATTGCTGTTATAATAACATAAGATCTTTCCAAGATTATTATCTCATTAGAGAAAAGTAGCGTGGCTTAAGTTCTTCCATGGATTATTTGTAATACAATAGCGATGCTTATAACAACCGCTATTCACAGTGAGTATTACATGTCTTTATTTTTTCTTAACTTGGGTATCTAGCTTACTTACAATTACAAAGGTGACATATTACATTCAGTGATTATATTTGAGTGAGATAAAGAAACGATAGAGGAAAGTTATTAATTACAACATTTTATATAAAAATATAAGCAGGACTAAAATCTACGTTACAGCAACATGGCGCAGTGTACATTCGGCCAGTCACGGGGGAAGTGTTTAACGCCTTTAGCGTCATTCCCGTGATTAATTTGCGTCTGGCTTGTCGCGTTAATGGGCTAAAATAATTTAGTGGGCGGCCCGGCTTTATTTATTGTGAGATCGATATTCCATAGCTCATCGCAAATCTATCGGAACAGACGGCTATAGCCACTCATTATCCGCTTATCCCTGTCAATTTTGTCATTCCCCACTGTAAGGCTTAATGCGCTGGTTAAATTAAACGCTGTGTTTCGATTCAACAAAGGCGGTTTTAATGCAAATGTTGAACACACATTTTAACGCGAACTGATCAAAGACAGTGTACCTACGGAGAAAAACAACATGTCGGGGGAAAAGATCCATAAAACAGGCAGAGTAGAACTCATTAGCATTAAGTGTCTGCGTATGATACTTTTTAACACGTTACACGAGCTTAGGCCCTATTTGTATGAAATTAGTCATGATTTTTGTAATTATTATATTATATTATATTATATTTGCGTGACTTACTCAAATTTATGTTTATAAAACTTGAACGTGAGTACAAATATGTAATTTTTAATAATAAAAATTTCTATAAGTACATTCTTATCTCAAAAACAGATTCCACAATAGTAAATTCGGATCCCAAGTCTATATAATTAAAGCGGGCTGATAAACAAAGTTTGAGGTCGAATCAGCGTCACGCAACAGAAACCTTCGACTGGAAGCTGGTACGATGTAACTCTGATTTCTGTAAGTTGGCCCCTTTAGGCGCCGACTTCGCTAAACTTTCCACAATATGGGTGAAACAATGGCTCACTCAACAAAAGCCTCGAAGACCCCGTCATGTTAACGTGCTTGCATCAACATTGAAATTAACTTTGTTACGGTTCATATTGAGTTTTTATTTGATGATTTGATACTTTACTAATTTTACGAAATTTATTTTAAAATATTTTTATTTTTATATAGCAGTGCAGGTATCGGATGTAAGAAAAGATTGTACTTCTGAAACTCAACAAATATAATATTAGTTAATTTGAGTACTATACAACTCAAGTTATCTATACTTATATTATAAAGAAGTAAAGTTTGTATGTTTGTTAAATTGTAAGGGGTAATCTCGGGATCTACTTAACCGATTTTAAAAATTCTTTCACCAATATAAAGCCACATTATAGCTGAGTGTCATAAATTATATAATAAAATTACAAAAATAAAAAAGGATTATTAACGTTATGCCCAACAAAGTGGGCACGGGTCAGATAGTAAACAATAACATAAAATAAATAAACATAAAACAATTAAAATGTACTTTAAACAAAGTATCGTTAGAAATATTGTACTTCATATTTTTCTTTCAGAAAAGTTATTGCATTAAAGTGTATATATAAACGCCCAATAAACCTTATTTAAACATGAGTTGTATCGGAGAATTTTATTTTGCCTCTATTTGTCCTTAGGAGAGGCTTCCTAAGACGTTGTCATTACTTCACGTTATCAAAGGAGCATCAAGTTAAATAACAGTATTATAGCCGTTTCAAGCGTCTTAAATTGTTAGTAATTACTTCACTTAAGCTTTAACTAGAGGTATTACATTTTAGAGTATCTGATTCAAAAAGAATATTAAATTAACACTGTACTTTATAAAGTAAAGAAGCAGTATTTCTTTACTTAAACTTAAAATAATTTTCGCTGAATTTCAGTAGTAATGTTTTGTACAATAAAGGATAGTGGGATTATGTGAAATACTATCAAGAATTGAAGACCTATATTTAATTTATAAATAGATAAGAACATTCGTACCATATGCATTTATTATACATTAACGAAATCCTAAAATTTTCTCATAACTTGTTCAAATACAAATAGTCTTTTCATTCGGAATCTCCTGAACTATGTAACAAGCATTCCTTTTGTCGCGACACTTTGCAGAGACGGGCCTTAATCCGGTATTACATGACCGATGACTGTCGAAATATAAATAAGCGTCTAATACCGAGGTTGTTCTATTATTTGATCTTTTTAAATCTCCCAACGGATTTTGGTTCTAGCCCCTACTACTGATGATTGATATTTGAATTCAGAATGTGGAATTTAAGACATATTACAATAAGTACTTAGTTGCATTTTATTTCTAATTTGAAGACTATATATACATAGGAGTTACCAGTCAGTTACTGGCTTGTTAAAAGCGTTTAAAGTAATACCAAATTTTCGTGTATGAGACCCATCAAAAATTCAAGCATGAAAGTTACATTAAGACAACAATAGCAAACTGTTATTACCTTAATAAGACGTTCTATAGTCCTTGCCTTTTAATGAATTTATAAATAGAATCAATATTCTGTGGGACCACGCACCTGTCCTCGTATCCAGGCAACGAGGTACAAACACAGCCGGTACACACCCAAACTTACTCCACTAACTATACTTTGTAGTTCATATTAAATAGAATATTCTAGTATGCCCTCGCTATTATAACTACGGTCATACCAGCAATCTAAGCGTTTATATTTCTTTAATTATTTTAAAATCGTTCAAAAGCGTTTATAATATTTCTTCGGTTATTTTAAAATAATAAATAACTTATGTAATACCAAACGTATTTAGTGCTAATTTTCCAAAATTCGTAGGAAAGGCAGATATATAAAATCGTCACTTTGAATGTAAATGATTTCGTCAAATACAAAATTGCAGCGTAACCCAATTAATGCTATCTTTTATTTTATCAGAAAACGCGAACTGACGTAAGTGCTGCGTCATTAAGGTTAAACTGAAAATTTTATTATACAATAATTTAGTTTGCGGGTGAAGTGTCACGATAATTTATTTCTTTCGACGGTCACGACATGAAACCGTTTTACCGATTTCAAAAAAGGAATTTGTAATCATTTATTTTGATGTAATTAGAAGTACCTACGCATTTAAATAATTTATTATCTTTTATTTTTTTCTAGAAAAACAGTTAAACCAGCGAGTATTAGAAGCCAACTCTACGAAAACCTCCTTCGAGAATACTAGCAAGAAATTTCACAAATGTGTTGTTTTATTTTATATTGTTTGTTGTATCTATGACTATGAATGCATCAAATGTCTTTTACAAAGGTTTAAAAAAATGTTTCGTAGAGTTAAGAATACGGTTTACGTATCCTAACAAAAATGCTCATTCCATATTTACTGGCGGTAACGCAATTATAGTGCTGGCATTTGTAGCACGCAATGTGTCGTGTGGCAAAGTACGTTATATACCAAAGGGTATTTCCATCAATGCTTATCGAAGGAATGCTTTCTCTGTGGAAGGTCGTCGTATACACGTTAATGGCAATACAAATTTGTTACGTATGAAAACACAAAATATTACCTCGCTTTAGGAAAGCAGCGCCTTCCTTTTATTAAACGGTATGTGCAGGCCTATATACATATTATGACAAAATAAATATTTTATATTATGAATACTATGATACCTAATAGATATTTTGAATAACATTTTGTAGAAGAATTTTTTTCTATTGTACATTTTTTTTTCATTTGGTGAACTAAGCCTTAATATTCGTACTTAACTCTAATACTCGTACAAATCAATAAAACGGAAATTTTAATTATTCTATCCACTTTTTTTAATCCTTTTATTTGTAATCCCTAAGCAGAAATTGTTATCATTCACTGAACTACTGCCCACGCAGGTGACAATAAGTAAATGTTTTAACGTTAATTAAATTAAATTGTTAGAGAGACTTCAATTTATCTAAAAATATCGGAACAATGTCAGTGATATTCAGTCTAATTTCATTGAATTCGAGCTCCCAAATCAGCCGGAAGGATGTTCATTCATAGGCACGTGTCAATTTTCCCATTGTACGGGCTCGAATATATTTTCAAGGATTGTTAGAAAAAAGTAGAATTTCAAAACACAATACTTTAACATCAATTATATGTAGCTTTAGTTTATTGATAATCAATATTAAACAATGGCAGTTGAATCTTAATTGAATCTTTAACACACGTAATATACATTAAATAGAAAATAATTATGTGAAGATGAATTGTCATAAGGACATACTAAATAAACTTATTATGTAACATTCCATATAGTCAATGTGTGTATACCAGAAGGTCTTGTAATATTTAGAATGCTGTAAATGGCGCGGTATCAGCGGCAGCGCATGATCGAGCTTTATCCTAGATCGTGCTGGCTTTAGTACGGCCGTTTAGGCTAAGCTCTTTAGTAACAAAATATAGTAGACAAAATATACTAGAGTACACTCAAATGTAAGAAGACAATAGGTTTTTCTATAAACAATATCTACACGCAGTATGTTATTTAACGACTTTAAATTATCCGACAACTTCGGTTTAGTCTTTCAACACAGTAACAAGGTAGGCCGGGACGTTTATTAAATTACGTCTCATAATAAAATTCAGGTCCCAAAAGACCATCTACCTGTCTATAGCAGTGAAGATCCATTTGAATACCCTATAGATAAAGAAAATTATTCCATTATTATTCAAAAAGCTTCTGCGTCTTGTAACATTAAAAATAAAACAAGAAAGATCAGTCTCGCTAAAGTAAAGGCAATAATTTTAAAATTAGAACCCTTCCTAATTCCACAAAATTAACCGTCGTTAATCTGACCATGAATCACGGGAAGGTTTCATTTGATACAGTGAGCCGTAAACGAGAAAAATGCGCAGTTTTCATAAGGGGAAAAACAATAACCGGAGGCGCAGAACAAGGGCCGCTTTTAAGGTCCATAAATCAAAACATGGACAATATTTTCGGCGAAGCGCGGGGCCAGCACTTTCAGTGCGGGATTTTCGGGACACATCGGGATTAGCGTTGTTTTTACGATTCACTACTACTTTCCTTTGTTTCTTTATTGGACTAGTCGTAAAGAGACCTCGGTTCTTTTCTGTTTTCTGCTATTTGTAACAATGAAAAACGACTCTACAGTAATAAAACCCGCCTGGTATATAAAATTCAGTCGGACTGAAGTTACATTTATATTGTATATTTTAATACTTTTAGATGTACATGTGAGATAATACTATTATTAAAAAGCTTTACTTCGTTGATAAACTATAATTAATGTAAACCGTTTTGAGTACTCTATAACTATGGGTACATAGATTTTAGGGATGAAGAATTTCAAAGTAGATACGGGCTTTTGATTCTATATATCAGCAAAAACAAAGCAAAGCGTTAATTGTCAGTCAATATTGGTTAGAGTGTTACTTCAAAGAAACTTTAGTATTCAATGTATTAAGCTTTCTTTATTTTTGATGTTGGTTCAAATTCAAATTTTATTCCGATATTATAAGCATTTTAAGGACACAAAATTATTACTCTAATATACGTCGCAATAAAGAATAAATGTTTGAAATTTCTGGGCCAATTTTGTAGAATACTAGCGCATGGTTGCCGTTCCTAAAACATAGCTTCAGGCACCAACTGAATGCTCCTCTCTTTGTGCCCTCATATTTCATCAACCTTCTGAGCTCACCTCCTGCTTCAACTCCATATCAATTCCAATTCCGATCTTAACAAGTTACAATACAGTCCATGTTTGAATAAACCACATATAGAGGCGTTAACACGCTCACTTGAAAATTTGCTTTAGCGAGATTTGGTTCGGAGAGGTTAGTTCGGTGGATTATTCCGTATAAATCAATTAAGTTCTAACAAGAGAATAACATTTAGTTTTGCAACTACTCTGATAAGAATTTACGCGGCCCTGGGCTCCGTTTAAGCCGCTACGAATACACAAATAAGATGCAAGGTAATATACATATTGCACATCTTATCCGATTAAATTTTAAAAATAGGTAATTAAGCTAAATAGAAATTACCTTAAAACTAACTTAACCTTTGAATAATTATAATTATTTGAAAATTGTAAATGAAAAAGTAAAATATGTATTATTAAAGAACGTTCGCGGCTTCCAAAGCAACTTCAGCGCCTAGTGTTATTTTAAATTAAGATAAAATATCACTTTATTACGGTTTCGTGACTGTGTCACGGAGGGTATCTACTTGACGTTATGACGTGACAAATTGGCGACATTTTTTCCGCCTAGAGCTACGGGAATTAGCTTGATCAATTGCGTTCTTTGACAGATCTTAACGTCTCTGTCACACGTTCCCGATCACTGATAAATCTGTCTCTTTTCTTTCTGAATTTACGAGTTTCTTCGAACAGGAAAATCTTCACACCTAAACGAGGTTTCGCACAATTTACATAGCTTTTTATGGAAAAGAAATTCCGTTAAGGATTATCTGCGGCCCATGGAGATGGACACTTTATCCTAGTCGGATTTATTTTATGTTTACTTTACTGCCTTCCTATTTTCGAACTGTTGCTTTTAAAAGTAATCAAAATATACTTCTTAATAAATTTCTATAAAGCTATAAAGGAACTTCAATTATAAAGCTTTATTCATTATGAAACTGGTACTAATTTTAAATAAAAACGGATAACAAACTATTGTTAGAAATAAAATGAACTAGGAGTATCAGTATCGCTCGTAATTAATATGACTAATGATACGGCAAAATGAATGAAAATAAAACAATTTTCGCGGTGTAGCCACGTCAAATAAAAGCTTGTTAGGTATTATGAGTTTTGAGTAATGTATTATCCGCCCACTACTCACTAGCTAGATAACGCTATTACGGTAGGGTTATTAAGCGACGTCATCATTTATCGCTAAGACGACGAATTTCTCGCAACCGACTGAAATGGGGATTGAATTTCCCGTAAACTTAGATTTGCTGCAAATTATGCAATTAAATGAGCTTAACACAGTATGAGTATTATGCGTTAGCACAATTTTTTTGTAAGATTATGATTCTTTTTATTTAAGATGATACATAATTTTCACTGAAATCAATTAATAAAGTGCGATATATTAGTAGAATAACAATGACGTTGTCTTAATGCATAAGAAATTGTGAGGTAAATTCTCCTTGACATACGAACTATTACTAACAGTGCACTATCACGGTATTTAAGTATATGAGTACATGTAACAATTTCAGTTTTGTCGTAAGCTGTTATCAGGAAGCCGACGACGGTCGCAGTACCGAGGTGCAATTTATCGTCACTCTTGTTAACTTGTAAATGTATTGCCTTGTTAAGGATCTTATCAAGCGACGCTGTGTACGTAACGATATTTTCTTCTTGTTTTATATTGTTTTTTGCTACACCAAAGCAACCGGTTGTTAGTGTTTGTTGTTGTTGAGAATTGCTTGTATGAGAAGAACAAATGTGTCATGTCATCCAATTACGTACAGTAAACGACAATCCAGTAGATATACATTTCACGTAGAAGTAAACTAAACGCTAAATGTAATATTATACCCATCCACTATCTTACATAAGATCAATTCCATTAAACCCGAACCAATCAAATTCATTGAAATATCGGAGCACATAGGAATACAAAATCTTGCTTGTACAGGGTCCTACACTATTGTAATGAAATCGAATTCAATCCAATCGGACACCGCCTAGTCCTTTCAGTACGTGTTAATAGCCAGATATTCAGATTGGTTCAATGGGCTCTCAATCTGGGGTAAATGTAGGACCTTCCGTATATTACAACGGACATAATCAACTAGCTGGGTGTGTGGGGCGGTTGACAGGTCGTCTCCGGTCAAGACCCATCATTGTTACATCGAGATGCCTTACTCAATCGACTTATGTAAACAAGCCTATTTTCATACCAATTTACCCAATAGCCTCTGCGTTACGTTATACAACGATCCCTATTGAATTAAACGACGTTCCTATATCAAAATACTTAAACCTCATCTCCAGGTTAATGTTATAAGTAATATTAAGCAAAACGTATAGCATTCTTACATCCAATAAAACTGAGCAATTTACTACAGAGCTTTGCCTTATAAATTAAACATATAGCTAAGGAGTTACAAGGTACACTTTCTCGGTCCTATATTTTCCTTTCAGGTCATTTAATATAAAAAGTGTATCAAACGATTTGCCGAAATGGCCGTCATTCGTCGGGCTCGGGTCAGTCCCAATATGTCGGCTTGTAATAGAATGTGTAAAGCAGTTGACCGTCTCCGGATATGACCTGTCACTCGCCTGGCTAGTGAGGGACCGTACAATATAGACTTAATAGATATTTTACAATTTCTGTAAACATGTTGAGCTTTATCCTCGAATTCACTGAATTGGTTTTGTTATAATAGGAACTATCTCATACGTCCAGTATCCGGTGAGATTTTATAACTCGTTTCTTGTTTTACCTTGGTATATTATTATTGGTTTAGTTTTATTGTGGGACGTAATTACCAACGTTGAAAATAAATGTTTTTCTTTGTGTGGAAAATAAAACTGTTCGCGTTAAAAAGTGCTTTTTCACCGTTTGGGATAATCCGGCTACATATCACGAGTTGAATCGTGGCAAAAACTACGTTAAAGTATTTTTGTTAAAACCCTACATAAGCCGGCCAAGATACATCAGACAAGTTAGATTATGTTTGTCCAGAATCGTTACAAAGTAGCCAGCCGAAAACGAGGGGTCGTGTCAAAATTAAACAAGAGAGAAGTAAACTAGAAATTGGATGGATTAGTTTTTCCGTTTTCCCGCTACGAGAATTGAATACGGATCTTTTATCTTTTTTTCCGATTTGTCGTCGGAGCGCTTTAAACATTTCAATATTGAACTGATATTTCTATATTAACTT
>JADANM010006502.1:4977986-4991644 GCA_026213755.1 Eurema hecabe
ATGTTTAATCAGGATTACCGTATTTGCATTTACGCAAACAATGGAGTAACACTTACAGTTTCCGGTTAAACTAGCCTGCGCGTAACTTAGTTAAACTAAATAACAAGAAACAGATGTTTATTTGTATGTATCTTCTGAAATATGATCCAAAACTTTATTAAAAAGTTTAGAGTTTTTAATAGAACTGTCACTGTAATTGACTCATGTTTATCATTCATTCTTAATTTGACTCCTATTTATGGAAAAGCGATTTAAAGATATTATGTTTTTTGTATTTTATATCGAGTTTTCCCTTAGTAGTGATACTTTCATCGTTATATACAACAAATATATTTATCGCGAACATATAATTGAAAATGTTTTATTCAGTGTTTGAAAATTCCAAGCAGAGTCGTATATATTCCGATGTTTCATCCTCGCTATATAAATTAATATTTAAATTGCTTTTATCATTCTTGTTTATTTCATTTACATGCAAATCTATGCTTCCAACTTATTATCAACTATTTTATCATACATCACATAACTGTAAATTATGTTATGTTCTTTTTAATTAATCTTCCAATATTGTATTTCCATATTCTACGCATATTAAATTTAAACAATTTCGTAAAGGAAATTTTTGACGTTCAAAAACCGTTCCAAATTTGAAAATTTGACAGAAGCACGTCAAGTAAAATGGCGGAGAAACTAACTGGCGTGAAATAACCTTTCTTTAAATAAAGAACGCGTGCGGTAGTTACGTACTCAACTACTCAGACAGTGATCCCCAGTGAACGGTGTGTCAGTTGATTGGACATGTGACAACGGCTCTGACGTGAGTGGATTGATTCCCCTCTCGACCCTCTCCTCTAGCTCGCTCGTACCCGCAAATGTTATTACTGAAACTATCTCTGCTGTTTATCGTTGAACGGACAAGGATTTTTTCAATGTTAAATATTTTAATATTATTTATATAAAAACTAACAAAGACAATATTTTCAGGACATTTATATATATTTCTAGTTCCAAGCTAAGCCGAAGCTTGTGTTATGGTAACTAGATAACGGAATAAATTACATACTTTTCTTTTGTAAATACAACACATAGCAACACCCAGGCCCCAGTAAAATACAAATGTAAATTACAAATATATTTTTCTGGTGGGAATCGAACCCACGACCTTTCGCGCAGAAAGCAGTTGTGTTACCACTGCGCCAAGCGGTCGTCAAAGAATTTGTAATCGCACTTAAAAGCAGACGTTCTCTATTTTCCTCTTTTCTAATTTTTAATCTATGCTTTCAGATTTTGAAGATTTTACCTGTGATCTCAAAGAACTTTCTAAAACATTTCTCTTGTTTATATTAATATAACGTATCACACGAATTCTTTTGAAATATGTTCACAATTCCCTTACATTTTGCCTCCATACCGATGAAAAAGAAATGTGTAAGACGAATTCGCGTCGAGAACAAGACGTTGAAACATTTAGACACGAATGAATAAAACATCACAACAATACGTATGTAAAGCGACGTCATACAAAATGAATGAACGAAAAATGTAAAAACAAAAACAATCTTAGCAGATTCCGTCGGAAAAACGGCTGTACACAAACTAGATCTGTTTCATTATAACTCTGTCCATTGTATTTCAGTCTTTGGGGGAAAGTTAAATTTTCCCGTTGTTTTCACACTTATTGTCTCACTGCTTGCGAATCGAATTTTATGAAGCGTGAACTTAAGCGACGGGATATAATATAACAATCCTTAACAGAAACCAAGGATTTGCCCTTTTGAAATTGGTAATTAATTGTTTGGGAGTTGAAATTAATTTTATTTCTCAAGATGTTAAATATCGGTAAATAAAATTAGTTGGTATGAGTTCATATTTAATTTGATTTTGTAAACCCGAAGAAAATTCTATGAAAATATACTTAGATATTATAGTGAGTCTAAAAAAAGCAGCCTTCTTGTACTGTAACATTGTTTACGAGAAACTTACATCGGGCAACATATCCATCTCTGCTTAGGCCGTTACGTTTCATTCCCATAAGACAAACCTTGCGATACCGCGTCACCTGCGCGCCGAATCGCTCGTCGACACACCAAAGCGTGCATCATAAATCACGTTTCATTTTACGAGATGGCAATACTAGGGCGCCCATATTTCATTCCGTATTTCCTGCGTAGATGTTTGGAGAAATATTTGCTAAGTCAAGGTAGCCGGTAAACGCACGTTTTGTACGCCGCGAGACGTTCAAACGACGCAGGGTGACCGATATTTTTCATCGTTATTTATTATAGCGCTGACGTGACTGTTGTTTTAATGCAACACCCTAATAGGATTACGTTCCGTCATGCGTACAACGGATTACAATAGATTGTTTGTATTGTTGTCGAATAAGGATGACTCAGTTTTTTCGTTGCGTCCGCTTTTCTTCCAACGCACTAATGGTATCTACCGAATTAAGTGCTCAACAAATTCGAAATTGATTTTAAATCTCATTGTAGCCTCCGTACAACCAATATCAAAATATTAATTTTTATATTAACTAAAACTAGATCATCGGCGAAACTAATGACCGATTTACTTCGTCAGAAATAGATAGTAGCCTTTCCCATTAATAGTATGTTTACTATGTGGGGGTTTTACGCCGAGAAACGTTCATAGTCACTTGATTTTCTAGACAGGCAACATAACGGTCCTTTGACTCGCACGTGAAAGCGGCCACCTCATATTTTCACGAGGAATATTCAAAAATGTGCGCCTCGCCTTCTCGGAAGTAATGAAGCTTACTTTATAAACGATTTCAGTGAATTTCATACATCGTGGAATTTTATTGGAAAGGTCACAATTTCCTTTCCATATCTGACACGTTTGTTGTTATTGAACTATGCGAGTGGAGCTTATATGTGTATTGTGTTTGTGAAATTGTACAATCTAATGCCTTTGTTGCTTCAACGTTATTCATATAACATACGAATAATATTGTGAAAGCATTATGTTTTATAATGAAATTCTATGCTTATTCAAAACACGCTTTTCGTAGAGTTCCGTAGTTTGTCGAAAATTTTGTTTTAACTTTTTAAAGAACAATACGAGGCGAAAATGGAAGAGAGGCTTATATCGGTATAATTATTCAACTAAAAGAAGAATAGAACACAAAAGAAGTATAACATTACGTAATCAATTAGTAATCGTAGCGTTTCCTTCCGTAGAAAATAAACAATAATTTATTCTGTTCACTGGTAGCGTCCTAATTGAAAAATATGGTTGGCTAGCAACACTTATCGGTGACCACGCGCGCATGCTGTTTGTTTAGGACTGTTGTTTTAATGGACATGCGAATACATAACCCAGATTATCGTGTAGGCTGCCTGATTGGATTTTTTGGTCACGTTAAGCTTATCGGTAACACCATATAAGCTGATTTGGTAGTCTCTGCAACTATAAGGAAACATTATGAATGTACCTTTTTTCTAAATAATAAAAAAAAAACAATTATTCTTAATACAGAAGCGTATTTATAGAATTAAACTTGAAGTAACTAAAACAATCGATTTATAAAAAACATATAAAAAATGTGCAAAAAAACAAATATTGCAAATACCAAATATTTGGTATTTTTATGAAAATTTTTAGTAAGTCAGTTCAACGAAAACCATTGATCCAAACCCAAGTATGACGTCAGCGTTGGAAACCCTATGACAACAGTTTCGTACAGCGTCAGCGTTCCACTTAGGCAGATAATATTCATCAGGTTTAAACGTATGTATAACATACTCTATAACGATATTAAATATATTTGTTTTTTTACAAACCTTTTACATGAAGCCTTATCAATGTTATCACCAATAACCATGGGATCTATAAAACTGATTAACCATATTAGAGGGGTTATAGATTTAAAAAATAAGCCATTATCGTTTCGTTACTTATTTCAGGCGACTGATTTGGCGTTTGAGCATTTTCAATTCAATATCTTATAAGTCTTAGATAATACTTTAAATAAACATGACATCCTGTTCAATAAGTTTATTCTAGTTTAATTGTGATATAATATACAGAATTATTTATATGAACGTCTTACATAATCTATAATGAAAACAGTCCTTCATAAGAACCAGTTCAGCCAGAATTGGTTACACCTGTATAGAAACCTTTTTTCAACTATTAGTATTAGCATCAAGTAACCGGATCAGGAAACCGTGAGGAAGACGAGACTGTTCCTACATATTCTTCCTAACGCATAGAAAACTCGTCCCAACACAATACATTCGTACTCCCAAGAGCGGCTCTTCCGTAATTTTATACAGCCTTATATAGACTCGATACTTATGGAATAACAATGTTTGGATTCTTGAATGGTTTAAATAAAATATATTCTGTGATGCCTTTGTTATATAACATTGTTTAGAATTTCCGATATTTAGTACAAAACATTGGGTACAAGGAAGACGTATAAGATTAACACATTTTACATTAAGGGTTATTTTCTTTTTATTTGTAATTAAAAAGATACTGGTTGTAATTCAACGCAAAGCTTTCTTAAGCTGGAATAATGAGTGAGATTTCGTAGTTAATGTAGCCGTCAAAAATCAGTTTGAGACAAGCAAGTCTGAATAGCAATTACCTGCACGTTGCATTTCCCTGACAAGCATCTAATTAGGAATCGGTATTTAGCAACACTAGCCAAGCGAAGCGAGCAAATATGCTCACGTTCACCAACAGAACGTGCGTTTATAACGTTGTATTAAATAGTTTGTTTGAAAAAGAATAGTTGGAAATATCAAACGATCCCGTATTTACCGTAGTCCGTATGTCTGATATAAAAGCGGCCACAAGAAAGACTGAACAACCACAGCCTTTCCCATAAAATAGGAACAGCAAATAGAGACGCACACAAACAACGGTTGCCATGACAACCGGTCCGTGATCCCCTGGGAATGAGCAATAACTCGTTCCTGGTTAATAGGGTGTCGTGAAAATTAGGGAAAGCACCCAATTTCACAGCACTGGTGGATAACAAGAATGAAAACGTGGAAAATTACTTAAATACTTGACGACATTGTTTCGTTTACAGGCTTTGTTATAATATTAATATTTACGCTATAACACAAGTGTCATAAACCGCTATTTGTCGGTAAACAAAGTTTAGATTAACGACATGAGACATGAGAGTAAACACATGTAGCTTTAAAAGCTTTTGCCATGTATAGCTAATTTTTAGTGGCAATCTGGGGAGGGAATTACCACCCTGAGTTTAGACTCATTCTAAGGAACACCTTACGCCATTTAAAAATGTTTGTTTAAAATATTTCTTTCTGCGTAAATAGAATCGAACCCCTTTTACTGTGAGCCGTAACAGCATAATTCAAACGCCTACATAACATTCAGAGCAAAGTCCTTTCTATTATTCTTGTATTCAACAAAAATAGGCGTTGAGTACTTTTTGTATAAAACTTCTTACTTAAACATTTTATAACTCAATTTTATTTAAAAGCATTTTATCTCCGTATATTAAGCTTAGTGAAAGTTACTTTATTATATTATTTATCAAGGTAATTTAAAGGTTAATCAAATAGTAAGTAACTTTCTTATTAAAACAGTTTGGACAAACAAAATTGTATACCACGCGAAGTTAAGATTGTAATAAATTTAAACCCTGATATTTTTTTTATTATATCAGTATAAACTGAAATTTTACTTATTGTCAATATTGAAAAACAATATGCTGTTTTTATTAACATATTGGTACAATACGCAACATTTCTTCGAGCTTATAAAGGTACATCGATATAGCAATAAATGGCATGTCTTTAAAATTAAAAGCAAACTGCGTGACGTCACAAGGAGGTGCTTACGCTTAATGACGATAGGTTGTTGCCCTATAAGGCGCCGATGAGTCTGAGTTGAGCTTAGCGCGAGTGTCATTACACAGCTTACGGCTAAAGAACGTTTCCCCACTCCTACAATAGATATAATTTCAGCTCTTCAATGTTCCCTATATATAGGCGACTACAAAAATGTTATTGTGAATTTGACAATTACTAATCATATGATTATTTCGTCGTTTCACGGACACCTATTTAAAAAATCTTTAGGTGGTAATGTGATATATATACATTAGTCTAAACCTAGCTTTTTTAATAATACAATATACATTTTTAATTGCAGTAACATTAGGTGCAGCATCTTAATCAACAACGAAACTATATTGTGAAATTAGGTTTTTAGAAAATTAGTTTTTTACAATACAAAAAAGTCTTTAACTAAACCTTGGCTAATTAAACTAGTAACAATCTTTATTTGTACACCTAATGACTTGTTATGGCAAAAATAGATCTCATGAACAAACACAAACAGTTTCCATAATTTGAAAGCATATTTATACATAGCCCTGCGTAAGCATCCGACCCGCAAAGCGCTGCGCTAAATTTCAATCAAGAAACTTATTTGACTGTTTGTGCCATCTCGAAATCCTTTCAAAGTTATTGGACCAACTTCGCAACTACTCCCCGTGGTTTCGAGGATTTAATAGATTTACTTATCTACTTATTTTCAAGTTATGGCGAACATTCTTAACCTGGTATTATTGTTTTTGTTGGTAACGTATTTTTTCGAATAAGTTTTCTTACGACCAATATAAACGATAAGAGTAAATAAAAATATTTACGAAACATACAGACAGCGTTGAAATATGAAATTTTAGACGTATATTTTATAACAAACGAACGTGTTCGATATAAAATTCTGCTAGTAGTACGTTCTATATAAATTACGGACCAATAATATGGTCCTCAAGATGACGAAACAAATAACAAAGCCGATAGAACAAATGGCGTTGTTTCCCTCTAAGTGTAACATATTTCAGCGTCGGGCGAGCTCAGACTATAGCTTCATCAAAGTGAAGAAGTACATCGCGCGTTTTAAGGACAACCTTAATACATTTCCGTTTCTATTGAGAGCGAAGATGGATTAATTTCACCAAGTCAAGATCTGTCTCCGCTCTCAGGAGTTGAGCCTTCGCGGGAACACTAGCTTCAGCGACGACTAAGTTTCAATTGAAACTAGACTCAAGAAAGGATACACTTGACGAGGCATTTGCGTCGCAGAAATGTTCATTTGACGAAATTAATGCCGATTTCCCCGTAGTAGATACGGCGTCGCTCTATTTCTCATTACTGTTAACTAGATTTCAATGTTTGTCGCCGCAAATTGAAACATCGATGCGGCAAAAAATATTTTATGGTATGTATTTTTCGGCATTCATTCGGGTCGGAAGGAAGGGCGACTTCCTTTGATAAAGTGAAAAATAGGTTTCTCGTGAATGTAACTTACTCACCCTTCAAAGAGCGGGACCTTAAATAAGGGTTTTGAAAAACATCTTTGTCCCTTTGAGAAATTCAGCCCTTGAAATATTCGCGGGATGGACTTTTCAATTAAACGTAGGAGATATGTTGTTACTATGGACGGTATGTAAAAAGATTTCTTAATTATAGTACCTAGGTACCTGTTGAAAGTTAAAGTCGAGTCTTTTGTGACGTGCTCGTCATCATAGGTACTCGAGTTAGGGTCGTGTGTTAACAATGCGCCCCCCACGCCGCGCCCCCGCTCTTTGACCTGCCACGCTTTGTCGAGAACGGATGAGATGACATCACGATATAAGCACATATATTTTTCACCTACCCCAGCAAAGGTGTTCGTTAGAATGAAGATGTTAAGCAAATTCTTCTATTCAAATTCAACTACGTTATTCTTTGCTTTTCTAACAATAAAGTGAACTGACCTTATTTTTCTTGCTTTGTTGCTTATTTAATAGGATCACCTACAAAGGTTAAGTAGAGTTTGTTTTTGGAGCTGTAAAAAATTTTTAAATGCGACGAAAAACTCCCCAACACAAGCAGAACAGTAGTGCATTACTACTAACATATTATGTAGTACTTCGAACACACGAGTAAAATCTCGTCATAATTTTTCACTTCACTGTTTGCTACAAAGAGACTGTATATTATTGCAGTAACAGATGCACTAATAAAAGCGCGTATAAAGGGAACGTCATATTTATCACACATCGAAAGAAATCACGAGGCGGCGGGTGTTTGTAACCACTCATTACTCTGTATATAAAAGCCCACGCAAACATAAGAAGGTCAAAAGTTTCGCGTTCCCTCATTAAGCTCCGACTTTGAAAGATAAGTAATTTCTTCGAGAATCGCTGTAACGAGCCTTGTGCGAAGGTGAAGCTGTACGTTTTATTGGAAACCTTTGAATTCTATTAACGGTACTTCACAACATGCTTAGAAAATATAAGCGCTTTTCTTTATATGTAATCTGTCATTCTAACACTTCATATGCGATATTTGAATAAATAATTTGGTATTGTACGATACTTATAGGCAAATAATTTAATCGTTATTATGAACCCTCGAAATTTGTTTCGTAGACGTTCCCCGAAGCCATCAAGCCACAGCTGCTAATATAAGTATAACCTCTGCCAAATGAAAACACAACAAAAACGAGACGTCGTATAAAACTTTTACTAGCCTGGAGTTGCAAAGCTCATTTCAAGGGTTGTAAAATATATAATTATTAATTTATATTAATTTTCAGTTTCTGCTAGGTACGAACGAAATTGCGAAATAAAAAACCCCATGAAAGATTTATATGCATACCTACTCTTGTTAATGCATAAGTGACGTGAACGAATGATCACAGCTTATTGGAAATTTTCCGATAATTCATTACTGTCATGATAAATGTTCCGTGCCGGTTTTCTATTGAAATCGAGCCCTTTTTACTTTAGTGGTGATACGCAAAAACGGGGTGAAAGCGGCCCGTCGCGACTGATATATTAATCAATGTGGGGACGTCCTCGCCTTCTAGCCACATCAGTATTGAATTTCCGACTTTGAATATTGATTTTAAACAATCACTCTATTTAGTATTACCCAAACCGCAAAAGGGGACTTTTGATATTCAATTGTTAACTTCGTGCGTACTAGACGGTAAACTATTCACAGCGCTAGAATCTGAAATATTTGCATTCAAAGCTGAAAAGGCGTTTTAAAACAACATCGACGTTGTGAAATTTACAATGGACATTTCAAAGCATTTTTTATTCGTCGGAACACAAGATACGCGAATAGGCAAATAAATCAGTGAGCGTTGCACAAAAGTGCAGTTTTGGGCGAGTCGAATCGAAAACATGTCATCGGCAAGGCCGCTGACGCGCCCGCAATAGCTTTTTGCCGGGATATGCAGTGATTACTCGGCAAAATTACATAGTCCTTGTAACGTGCTCGAATTACACTATACATAATATATACTACGTGAATGATCGCTTGGCAATTATGAGCTTAAATAAACTTGGATATAACTTTATTCGATATATTACTAAATTATATCCCATGATATAATAATCATATTCTCAGGCCTAGCAAATAAGTATGTACAACATATACACAATATAAAGTTTCATCCACCGTTGTAAGCTAAGCTTCATAGCACTAGAAAGTGTAATAGACAAATAAAAGGCGTCGTTCACGTGTGTTCAAACCTGTTGTTCGTGAACTTAGACATTGTTATGATCTTCACCTCTGATTAAAAGCACTCTGACATATAGCTATTCTCTTTGTCTTTCTTGAAGATTGGTCACTTTACTTTATCACTGCGTTATTATTTTTATTTTGCGACATATGCGGACATACGTCTTAACAATAAACCTTAAATAGATAGGTATGTATATAAAAATATTGTACTAATATTAAATCATTAACAAATTAAAGCTATAAAAGTATTTATTTACAGTTTTGTATTTTCTTCGCCGGTTAAGCTCGGCTTTGTATTTTATACTATAAAATTAAAAAGATATTTAAAGCTTTCAAATATGTATTGAAACAATGTTCATACATTTTTACGACATTTATTGCATATACACTGCAGTATTAAAGAGATATTTTGCCGTCTTGAGACTGTAAAATAATCTTAAATGAAATCTAAACCGTATAGATATAAGATGTGGTCACATGCTAGCTTGGTCTACTTTCAAAAGCTATAATCGTTAGCACACGTACCACTTTATTACTGACTAATACTAGATCTTACTGCTACATAACACAATATAATATTATTCATATAATTATTATAAAGATAGACAACTTGACCAAGGTAACGGGAACCCGCTTAAAAATCCTAAAGAGAGAGCCTAGTCGTACAATGGGCGTACAGCTGAAGTATAGTATAAATTATAATCAATGTGGCAAGATTTTATTGTGATGCAAAACAAAGCAGTTTATAAATTACTTGGAAACATAGTGCCTAGCGAGATATAGGCTTGTTTATCGCTTTAAAAATCAACAACTCCACCAAATTATAATTGGGTAAATATATAGTATTATAGGTGCTATCATAGGTGCCGTGGAATTAAAAAAATCACTGTGATATTACTAGTGGAGCTCCAATACAGAGTTAGTCCATTATGAAATGCACAAAACAGTGCATTGAACTAATCGCACGTGCCACAGATCTGACAAGGCAGACACACGAGCCCTGCTTGCTTGCACAAACCGGTACCAAACGATATACGACTCCTGCTCATATGTCACCTGATATTAATTACATCTATTTACTTAGAATAATGTTCTATTTGTCCATAGATCAAATGATAGGAGGTGAACCTGTAGATAATGTTTACGTTTGATAATTTTTATTTCATTATTATCCTAAATCACTAATAAGAAATCCTGTCTTTCTTTAGGTATAGTTAAGTATGACTTACAATTTGTTTTAATGGGAAAGAACGTTCTTAGGTAAAATAGAACGCCTTTAACTCTACGTTACAAGAAGTGGTTACCAAAGATAATAGCCAACCTATATTTACAATAACGGAAACGCGATTATTTTCTGTAATCACGTATATCGCTCGGAGCACTATTTAGTCTAGGAATTCACCGTTTGTTGACGATACATTGTAACAAAATACCGTTGGAGATTTTCATTGTAAAAGTCAAGCGGGTAGCATTTGTTATTGTAGAATTGATTTAATGTTAGAGAACAGTCGTATTAAAAGTTATATATAAGTATTATTAAAAAACAAATTATTATCTATGTTTGAAATTCTTAATAACATTAATTTTAGTTTCATACATTTTTTATATAATATATTTTGTGAGTGAATATTATTAAGCCTGACGAATTTAATGACATTCACAAATTGTGTTTTAATTAAAAAAATCAAATAATAATGTACATAGAAGACTCCTTTTGAGCTCATGTTATATATTCATGGATGCTTCACGACTATTTTTAAAGAAAAAAATTATTAAACCGGTTAAATAGATTTATTTATTACCTTGAATCTTCTTATACTTTCACAATTTATTATTAGAATAGATTCCCCTTATCCCTACTAATTTCAAGTAAAACGTTATTTTTAAATTTAGATTTGGACTATGTTACGAACTAATGGTAAGTTAAAATAGTATATGGTAATTAGATATTATTATGAAAATTATAAACGGCGTTCTAAATATTTTTTACGTGAACCGCAACAATTATATAACATTCATCACTTAATGCGTTTCGCTTCGAATAAAATTACTGAGATTTTTATTCAACGTTGATTCAGGTCAAACTAAAATTCTGGCTTCAAATATTTAACAATTTTATAATGTGAGTCTACATAATACTTTTGAATGATATAAGATGTGTCCAGATACCAAATCTAAGTCTGTTTTCCGATCTAGTTGGGGTAATAAACTTAAAAAAGTATAGTAGATCTAGAGGACTAAAATCTACACAACCTTACATATTAATATTAGGGATACTACATACTAGTTTCATAAACATATATTTGTAGGTACTGTGTATCTACCATATATCTTTAAGTAGAAGCAGAACTAGTGAGTATTATGTATGAGAGTATATAAAAGAAATACAGATAGCAGAGGAAATTTTTAATAAATATATATTAGTGCTCGTTAATGTATGTAGGCGGAGTTGGTATCGAGCTATATTGATTCTTAGGAATTTAATAATGAGAACAATATTCGCTGCCGATGCCGCATTTCGGTTTGACACGCATAGCAAGACATTTATGACTTCCCGTGTCGTCGCTGTAAGCCGTGCGAGCGAATCGAACAAATAACATCGAAATACATGGGGACTAACATCTAAAAATATGGATGACGAATTTGTGTACGGCTTATATTCGCATTAAAATACTTTCAACACAATCCGTGGAAAATTTTCATTTCTCATTGAAATTTCTCTGAGATTCAAATTGGCCAGCCCTGACTGGGAATCATAGCGCTTTCGTTTTAAGAGCAAATTGACTATTCGGCTTACGGCTAGAAATCTCGAGATGGGTATAGAAATTATATTACTATAGCTCAGTTTCATTAATATAAACGTAACGAAAGAGAACTGTGAGAACTAAGTGAAATAAGTATGATAGTAAACAGCTCGCAGCGTTACATTAAAAGCTGCGTATAAAACTCGTATATGATTAAAAAATAAACATTTTAATAACTCGAAGTGCAGCAACAAAGCACGCACGGCGCGTGAATCACTGTCATGTCGCGTCAACCTCGCCTTAGATACGTACCGTTTTATCTTGCACATGTCGATCAAATTAAAAACTACGACTTAACAATGTAGCTATCAAAATAAAAGGTTTCATTTATTGATTGTTAAGAGTAAATTTATGAAACGATTTCTTGTTCATGTATTTAGAAGTTCAACGTGAAAAGAAACAATATCGTGAATGGAATAATCAAATTTAAAGACATTTAAATATAACTGTAGATTCGAGATTATTTATTGATTACAAATCATATATGTAAATGATTTTTTTTTTTAAATCTTTATTATATGTAAATGATGTGTTTTTAATACATTCCTGTAAAAATTTTGCTTCAATGTTATCTTAGGGAACAGACGATACCAGTCGTACTATTTCTTTATATATTTATGTATTTAACAATTTAATTATTCATATTTTTAAATTTAGAACTATGTGGCTTTAATAAAAAAAAAAACAAAAAAATGCATCGTATTCCGAACAACACTACGCATGCTAATTTGTGGCTCGGATGACATCTTACGCAACAGGCGACCGCAGCGAATGTATGCGCTTATCTGACGAGCTACACTTTATACTCGTTTGATACGTGTTTTACGCGTTTTAGATGCTTAGATGTTGCGACATTGGGACTTAAATACAATTACAAAATCATATGCACAACTTTAGAAACTTAGACTAAACTGTATTACATTCATTAACACAAAAATGAATACATAAATGTAAACATTTATAAAGTACCACATACACAGTGCCTACGTACAAATGAATATAATTATCATATTAAGTAGCAGTTGTGAACATTTTTAATTTACAAAACAACAGTGCACGGGACGCAAACTTTATTATACCGAAATTAATCAGAAAATCTGCTCATTTGTCATTTGCCGCTTAAGCGGATCGCCGGACACGAATGAAAATTAAATTATACAGAGATGTCCACTCCCGGATTATGTATGTACTCATCTGATGTATTTCGTATAATTCCGAGTAAATAAAACCGTCAACACTTCATCAAGACCGGCCGCCGAAGTAAAAATACTAAATAGCATAGGTCTGGGAATTTATTTCGCTCTATATTTATATCTATTCA
>JADANM010006502.1:5011983-5050207 GCA_026213755.1 Eurema hecabe
AATACAATTCGAAGTCGCAATATGTATCGTATTTCCTTTAAAATGTTGAAAGCTAAGTCATTAAGGTAATTACAGTAATGTCAATAGAGTGGCAAGCCATGTCTATGCTATCAGGAAGCACAAATAAAGGTGCATTAATGATAAGACTTGTAACCTACAAAGAGCCTTTATTACTGTATCAATATTTCGATGAATATAAATTGTGACATGTAGCTCACATTACAAAACCCCTAAGCAATTAAAAATATTATAACAACTGCGTGTTTTATTTCGCGTCTATCACCTGAAACATATAAAGAAATAATTTAGTTATTTTTCGTTGTAGTAAATTTGCATTCAATAAAATTTTACAAAATTATTTTTCAGAACTAATTTATCTGAAGCCATTAATATAGATCCTTTTTATACCAAACAACGGGATATTTACTAACATGAATGACTGAAACAACCAAAATATATCTTCGTAGTGTATAGCCCACTGCCATTGTGCAGTCGAAATGACGTTTAAAGCAATGTGTAGCGTCATGCAGTCTATAATCTGGCAACGCAGCGGACCGCAATCTGTGCTGATTGAAACCCTCGATTTGTGCTTAGCGCGCGATTTAGATATCCGAGCGGCTTACCAACTTACTGCAATATTTTGAAGCACTCCTTGCGAATAAGACGATATGGCGATATACACTACGTAACTGTCCTTTGTAAATAGTGTTTTCTCACATTCTACGTTGAGAAACTCTCTTTGAGAATGCGATTTAAATATACAATGGTTCAACGAGGACAAATCTATCTCAGCGTAAAATGTTGAAACCGTAAAACCTGTCGTATAAGTGGTGGATAATTTATTCCACATCCAGAAAATGCCGATCAACCGATCTCGTTCCCGAGACGCCACCCTAATCCTTTGATGGATTCCGCCCTGTAGACAAGGGAAAATTCCAGAAAAGTGCACTTTAAAAGGAATAATACAAAGCCCTCTTTTCTTTATGGAATTATCAATACTTAAGTTGCCAGCTGGCGGAATTTTGGCGTTAAATATCAGCGTTTTATCATTCAATTTGTCGACTTACTATGACAATTGGAAGCAATCAGAGCGTTGTAGACATCGAACAAACGTTTTCCGACATTTCTCCGAGCATCACTGCAGGCCAATCACGGCGAGCACGATCTGCTCCAATACTCTTTAACCGAAACAAATTACCACTTTTCTATTCCTTTTTTGCCTCGTCACTGGAGCGATGCTGGTTTGGACATCACAAACGCGACTTTGTTTTTACACCGGTGCCGTCGAATTGAATTCGAAATCGAGCTCGCGTAACGTTTGAGACGTGGTCCAATAGCTCTTGATAAATAATTGCACACAGATAAGTTATTACGTAACACGTCGCCGAGACTCATCGTTCGTATTAACACGAGTCGGCGACAGACGTCCTGAGCCGAGCTCACTCGTGTGCGCCAAGCATTACCCGTCTAACAGTGCTGGCTGTAATTAACATAGCGGTACCGAGACAATAATTATGTTCGCTAACTATAAATAACATTGGATTAACAATACTAGGGGCATGAGCCCGTAAGATGCATGCTGTGGACTCCGGCCAAAAGTCAGCAGAGCGAGTAATGTGCACCAGGCCCATCCCAGGATTAGCGATTTGCTGAACAGATTGTTAGCCGCTGCGTATTTCATACAATTAATTTATTATAACAAATTGCTTGCAGCGGCATCGATCTTCTGGCTGTTAATTAATGGTATCATTTTGATCATCCTTTATATCTCGCCAACATTTTCATTGTCATGACATCGTAATTTAAAAGGCGCCAAGTGTTAGTACTGTTCGAGTTTTAATCCGAAGTGATTATAGGTAGCTCTGAAGTTGCTAAGGAAAAATATAGCCGAAGCCAAGAACATTAGTCAATTTCGAAAGGCGACCGCAGCGCAAACAGACCGTCATCAAAGAGAGACAGTGTGTTATGAAAACAAGCAGCCGAGAACCAACACAAACAAACACGAAACAATTGATGAGATAGCTGGGGAGCTGGTAACGCACTATGGAATTTTCTTGCCTCGTAAAAATGTCAACGCCACGTTGAATACTTCTAAACAGTGCGAGTTACTTGGTCTATGTTCTTTGTACGAGTAATTACATTTAGTTTACTATTAAAATATACCATAAAGAAGACTTAATTCAGTGATCACATTTAATTATTAGGTTTTTCTAAAAATATTAGTGAGATTCAAGTTTATATTCAATTATAAAAGGTGAGTTTAACACTGTGAACCGCAATAACATATCGCAATTAAAAATGTTTGCCGGCCATTAACAAAATTCCGACCGAAACCGCAGAACAACTAAAACATCTGCGATACAAGTAAACCAATTTGTTGCGGTCATTTTGCATCATAACTCACGTAATAACGTCTCTTTATCGGGCCCATTTGGCCGCTGCCCCTATATATCGCGCTTTAATTTTATGCTCGTATCACTCCTAACTGCTTAATTGGCCTTTTTATCCCTTTATCCGCGATATAATTCAATTAGACAGCTGTAATACTTTCATACATCATACAGTTTTTTCGTCTACCTGACAGGGTGTTAAACATAGCATTCTAAATGAAAGTGTACGTACAAAGACCCATATCGGCAATAACGTCGTCCAAGGGATGCCTATAATCGTCGCTATAACCATACAACGCCCAAATCCGAGCTATTTAAACTATCAAGAGTGCACATTACATAAAAGCCCGCTCATAAAAGTCTTCGTAATTGTTAATACGCTAATTTAACGAGACCCTAAACCGGGGGAGATAAATGAAGCAACAAAACAACAGGATAGTGCATAAATCTAAGTGAACGTGATTTTTATAGCCGCGGGCCCAAACAGGCCGGCTGTTTACCGACTACGCAATCCGCTCATCGATCACTACTTAAATGATTTCATTTTGACCACGCCAATGTAATACACACCGGTTTTAAATTACGTATAAAGAATGTTGTTGGTGGATTACTACTGAGATTTAATTTAGCTATGTACGAAACATACTAATTACAACGTGTAATTTATCGACTCTTACTGGGAAGGATACTTGTACCCGTTAATAATTAAAAGTAATACTAAAATAATAAACTTTTATTATGTGTTATATATATTAACTATGTATTTTAAGTGTGCAGTCGAAAAGGCAAATTCAAATACTCTATTGATATGCCATTAAAAACAGAATGAGTGAATAATTTAATATATCTATATGACGAGTCTAAAATATCTAGAGCTCTTAATTTGATGTATCGGAACGGGCAGTGAGTGAGGCGTTTTAATGAAACTGTTTGATTGTTAAAGTCAATTTGATTGTTTTCACACCGTTAATGATCAGTACATCGGAGCTGTCGATACAGATAATTGGATTTACCGGCGCATGTTTAAAAATCGTACCTCGTTCCGTTTTTATTCGTTTACACTTTAATCTTTTCAATATTTTTACATATGATATTTTTTTACATGAAAACATTATAATATAATCAGCTATCCATTTATATAACTTACCAGCGGACCCGTGCCCACATCGTTGGGCACAATGTTAACAATCCTTTTTTTATATAGCCTATGACACTCAGCAATAATGTGTCTTTCTATTGGTGAAAGAATTTTTAAAATCAGTTCAGTCGATCCCGAGATTACCCATAACAATTTAATAAACACACAAAGTTTACCTCTTTATAATATTAGGATAGATAAATGCGAATGTTACTCTGTTACTTTCACAGCTAAAGAATCAACTGATTTTAATTGAATTAAATACAGAAATTTTCTATAGCTTGTGAATCACATGCACTTATTTAATTGCGGAATAGGATTTAAAACGGGTAAAAAAAGGGGCACAACTAGTCAATTATACTTACAATAAACATCACCGTCTTCCGAATAATATAACCTTATTAAAATTCAACTAAGACCCTAACTTAAGGAAAGTTTTGCTTATTATTTGCGAGAGTGCGAACTTAAATATTAACAAAGTTAATTTTTAATCAGCGAAACGCCAGTTATCGTTATCAACACTAAGAGTAACATTTAATTGATATTGATATTATTCTACATTCAAATTGTAAAGCAAACAACGACACAGTCATTTTCTGCTTAGTTTTTTTTTAATTTTGGTAGGTACCTATGGACAATCAAAAGTTTTCAAAAGAGCAAAAGAAATGATGTATGGGAAAATATAATAAGGATATTGCAATATAGAAGCAAACTAGTACCTATTCATAAAATCAGATAATAAAACTTGCTCTTGGTAGGTATCAGATAACATTTCGCATATTGCTATTTTTCCAAGAGCGCACATGCATACCATGTTGTGTTGTAAATGATTAAAACTGTGAAACTATGCATATTTCATTTATTTTAATAAAAACGTTGCTACCTACCGAGCGATAAAGAGAGCACGATATTAACGATGTATTAATAAACTATAATAAATTAGTGTTTTGGTAAATGGCGCCAAATATTTTAGAAATTATTTTTATGACCTGAGAGACAATCTTATTATTTTTCATATGTCATCAGCGTGCTATAAACATGTTTTATGCCATAATTTAGCGCATATGTTACTAAGGGTCATCGTAAACGCGCCCCAAAAATTTTTTTTCGCCAAAATTCATGATAATATTTATATTCGTATCAACATATCGTCACCTGGTGCGCTATCGTAGGTGCGCCAAACATAAAACTAATTTAAGCGGCTATTAATGACAATATTATTTACGATAACCATTCTACCGAAATAAAATAACAAGCTATCCTCTTTTATGTGGAGAGAGACTTTCAATAAAATAACAGTTAAGCTTTATACACTACTAACAGCTAACCGTGGCACTGCCCGGGTATACTATTATTAATAATACATAATATAGTGTATGTATTTTTAATAATAACACGAAAATATGTGCCACTCTATTATAAAAATGACGTACAAATTAATTTAATTCACAATCTTCTTTTGAAAATATTACTTCAGAATTAAAATGAAATGTAATATTACTTATTTTGAGATTTAAAAACTCTATAGCCATTTAACATTTTTGAATACATACCTACTCGTATGAAGTATTTTGATTTCAATTTTGTTACACATTGCGTACACTCTCAAAGTACACTCGTTGTTCTATAATTAAGAATATACAAACTATGGAAACAGCGCGTGTACAAGCTTCAGCGTAATCATGGCTGCGAGCGCTAAATAGTTCAAAGACAAGAAGTTACAAGCGGAGAAACTTCAAGAATTCGCTATAAATTTTTACTAAAATAAACACGCGCGAAGTCAAATAAACATCGCATTGCGATACAAGCTCTTCGCAACACGGATAGAGATGGTTATTCCGTTTTACTTTGGTAAACTCATAATTCTATTCGGGGAAATACTTATTACTAATTGAACACGGTTTCATATCAAATATTTATTGGTGTGACGTAAAAACGTTGACGTTAGTTAAAGTTAACGACGTTGTAGTTAAAATTTGAAGTTTGAATAAAGACTATATGTTTATATACTAAATAAAATTTCATTCAACAACAGATTGTGTCTCTTTAAGACATTGCTATTGAATATAAAATTTTAAGAAAATTTTATTATGTATAGATCGTCTTCCAGATTAACATTCGGACAGAGTTGTTAAAAATATACATAACAATGTAAGTAAACTTAATTTTATATTAAGTCTATTGGCTAACTAAACGAAAAGATAAATCGAATAGTACAAAACAAAGACTAGTCAGCTAGTAACAGGCACAAAACGATATCGATATTTACAATATACAGCCCCAATCAATTACATTTATTTAATGAATAAACAATGCTTCGTTTAGTGTGAAAATGCTTTGCGTAAACCTTGCCAGCACGTTAAACAAACAAAATAGATTGGAACTGACGGTTTTATGGACTTCTTGACGAATTAATAGCTGCGCACTGAATATATTAAGCGCATCATTATATTCAGTCGTCCGTAATTGCAATTGAATTTTAAGAAGTCATTGCTAAGGGTCGCCTTGGTCACCAGGTCGTTAACACTTAGGTACCTACTTATAACTAGAATATACTTCTTTACCATGCTTACATCATAACCTTTCATGTCTCCAAAGAAGTCTTACGTTTTGACGGATATTAACGGAATTCCATTTATTTTTCATAACACTGGACAGTAGATTCTTAAGTCTCGCTCTGGTCACTAGGTAGAATATTAATTTCTTTACCATCCTTAATGTCGCTAAAACGTCTGTCGTACGTTTTAACGAACAAAAACAGTATTTCATTTATTATTCATAACACCAGGCAGGTACATATAGATCGCTTAAGGTAGTATCTCTGTAGCCGACTGCATCAAAGATGAATTATAATATCAACTCACTTGCATGGAATAGTAAATAGCACGAACCTTGAAGAGCATGATTCATCCAAACCTCACCTCAATACGACGTATTAATTACATACCTGACGTAATAAGCACAGCGTCTTGATATTTAATTTCAGATATGATTTTTTGTACTAAACAAAATTAACAATCACCAACAAACACATTACGTATACACACTATAAACCGACTACGTAGCTAGAACTTAATTCTTTATAGTACCTGGTCTTTGTCGATCGCGGCGATGTTACAACTATTTTGATACCTCTTTCATTTTAATCGGGACAGTAATTTAGTCGCTATAATGGAACATACGAACATACATAGATTAACTAAAACCCTATTTCAAGCTTCATCGTAGTGCGGTAAAAAATAGTTGTAAGTGAAGTAGAACACAGATAACATATTTTTAAAACTACAGCGACATATGTACATTGCTTATTTTATCCTAGAAAAGACTGCGAGCCAAATATTTTGAACGGCAAGCAATATCATTTTAATTTATTAAAGATGATACGGCTGACGGTTGACGCCAGGTAATAATACGCGCCCTCGCAATGCACCAACCAAGTAACATTTAATATTTTCCACGTGCCCGGGGGTAGGGGGCTCGACAGGTGACACCACATATGTCCCGTTTAAATGCCAACGACCCCCGCCATAAAGTATACGATATATTGATATTCTCACAGCTGATGGAATATCCTGTACGTTTCCCTTATTGAATAATTTTGACGTAGCCCTTATGTATTTGTGAGAATTCAAGTAATTTGTAAGGACGTAAAGCGATCAATAGTCTCTCAGTATTGTTATAAAATAATTATGGAATAATAGGTAAATGTATAATTATTTTCCAAATGCTATTTATTTTGCATAGACGAGATTACTTAGATAGAACTAATCTTGTCTTACAATGTAAGATACATTAGTTTTTTTATACCTCATTAATCAATCCTAGTACGGACAGTATAATCCCTATAGACTAAGACTAGATCCTAAAATAAAACCATAAGCAATTTTAATTAACCAACGTATACATTGAGTCTCCTTTGAAACGAACCGAAAGGACTAGACAATGGGTTATAAAAGAAAGGGGTCGATGGATATGTCAATTAACTAATGAAATAAGCTATTAACTTATCTATTAAAATCACTCGTAGGCCTAATGTTAGAAATAAATCATCGCCCTTATTTGATTATGGTAGGTGTAATAATCAACTCTAATGGTAATATAACTTTTTCCCCATCGTAAGTGAAATACTACTTACATTTTTTTTTTCTTTTGAATATTAAAATTACAATTAACTTCAGGCTTTATGTTCTTAAATTACTTTTTAATATTATCACAATTTTTTCACGATCCTTTAATTCTTAAATATTTAAATGGGAGTCATGAAACTCATTCTGCATGGCCCAGCATATCTACAAAATCATACCTCTATTGAGTAAGCTTACGCAGAACTATAAAAACACTGCTTATTTGTACCCTAGACCACATCACTATATGTTTGTTAGCAAACATCTACGACACGTATGTAGTAACTAAAAGACAAGGGTAGAATTAGGGACGTTTCTTTTGTCTTTAAAGTATTTTCTCCACGCCCTAAGCCTAATAAGGGGATAAATCGGCTAGAAAATGCGGGCGGGTGCTTGAAAAATGCAAACTAGTCTGAGAGGGGAAGATTCAAAATACGTACGATTTAACGAACGAGAGCACCGTCTACAATTTAACAATTTTAAACACCGAATGGAATGTAGACAGCCTTATTACGTATAACTTAAACGGTATACTATACCTCACGTAGTAAACCAATGTTATTTTATTAATACCCTTTGAAATCGCTTCTTCACTATGAACCGAATTCAACGTATTGCAATTAAGAAACACGTTTTTAAGTATGAATTTAAAAGAACAATTATTTTTCCAAAAATATGTAACTGGAACTCGGTTCAAGCTTCCAATCTTCTGTTTGTTGTGTATCAACACTGTTTGCTTTCCATCAGTTAGCGCCAAATTAACACTCGCTAAGTCGTCACAGCTACAAACACGAAACACTGAGTTAGTCAACAATGTGTCACATAAGATATGTGGATATTGTGCTCGCAATTATCACTACGGTGGTACTTTCGACATTCCTTTGTTTATTGAATTAATGAAATATTTAATATCAACTTATTCAACCCACTATTTATGGGTTGTCCAACAGACTCATATACTCGTATACACAATATTTGATTGTAAAAGATATAAAATATCGAGTCTGAAATGAAATGTTCGATATAAATTTCTTCAGTCCATATTGTAGCATTCGATATCATAAAAATCTCATATCAAAAACTCCATTACGTGAAAAGTAAAGCTTGCAAAAAATGCTTTTAGACGGTAGATCGTGTTAATTAATAACTGAGTTTGGCCCTTACCCTTCGCATCGGCCGAAAGTTCCGGTCAAAACCCGCGTATCCGCCCGCTCAAACTTTCAAATTCAGAATGTGAATAATGAATTATTAACACATTCCCTCGAGATATGATTTTGAAACGTATTAATTTTACAATCAAATTAACTTTTGCGTATTAATTTGAATCATAGTACACTGTAACCGTCTGTACACTGGAATAATTTTAAAGTACATAAATATAGTTCCAAATGTATATATACAAAATGATATCTATGTATTACATTCACAAAATATTATTTAAACTAGTACCCACAATAAATTTCATTATAGCATAAAAATAAGTATTCATTCAATTATTTCAAAGAACGTCAACTTATAAAATCGATGTTTAATATATAGGTATTATACATATGTATCAATATTATCGTAGACCCATTAGACCAAGATAACAAACAATATTTGTACGGTAGAGACATTTTTTATACATAATTAACGGAACAAAACCGCCATGTGGTAGATGGCGCATTAAAAGCCCTATCTGATAAAAACAAAAGATAAGCCACCCTCTGTAAAATAATAATGTTCAACTGTTTTTGTAATAAAAATAATGAATACGTTCATAATATAACATCATTTTTAACTTTTTTAAGAGTATACAGTACAAAATTTCATTACAATCGGTTCTTAGCTTTATCGTCTAAGCATAACTTATTATACTATATTTTGCCCACGGCTTCGCACACATTGAATCAATTAAATAAATATCGGAAATTAACAGTAGCCTGTCTTTTCTGATACCTCCAAGAATATGTGTAATATCAAAGACAACATCTAAAATATAAATATTAAAGCACGAATCTGGTATTATATATTATTTAAATATTATTTTAATGTCGAAATGGTATTATACAAGCGGAAAAATTCCTAGTAGCAATGTATTCATAAAATATATTTGATGGATGCGTATTTTATTCCATCTAAGTAATCATATTTGGAGGTGGAGAAAATTGTGTTAAGTCGGCTCAGATGGAGCGTTTTGATAGCGCTCTCAGTATATTTCGCAATCATGATAATAATATAAAGAATATAACGCGAAATGTTGGGAGATAATTTAAAACTCAAATAATAAGGAACATTCCTAATATTTTTTTACATAATACATAAATTATAATTTACTAGCCGCGCCCTGCGGTTGTACCCGCAAGTAATTTACACATAAACCTACCTTAAGAATCACTCTATCTATATAAAAAACCGCATCAAAATCCGTTGCGTAGTTTTAAAGATCTAAGCATACATAAGGACAGACAGCCGGCGGATAGCAACCTTGTTTTATACTATGTATATTGATTTATCTAAAGGACATTTAAAAATGCTACGAAAAATCTCATATCTATAAACATACTTATAATAAAACTCTTTGGTACGTACTTTGTCTACGCTGTTAAAATTGTTCCCTTTGTATTCAATCAAATCTTCTAACTTTAAACATTTGTGTGTTTAAGTATCTAGAATATACTGTAAGTAGATAGTTTATTATGCAGTTTCAGAGTTGACGATGTGGTTTGAATGTGCCGTGGGAGACCGCCTTTTGCGGTTAGACTGGCAGACGCTGATCAACTGACCTCAAGAGAATATCGGTGCACACTCGAGATTTCATCACTTGAATCTCTTTTGAGATATTTAATTAAACCTTGATGAATAGAATTATAAATCGTATTAGTATCGTAACACTTAATATCTTTCATAGTATTGAATCGTAGAAACAGCAATGGGAAAGTTAAATCACGCTGTTTGTAATAAACAATGTATTTAGAGCAAAGAATACCTGGATCATAATCGTTAGTTACAACGAGCGGCCCGGTTACCTAGGGTTGACGTCAAACATAAAAACGTAGCATTACACTTTTAATTTAAGTGAGGCAACATTCCTAGTTACTGACGACCCCGTCAGGGCTTAATCAAATATGAACGAACCCGCACCATGTCAGGTACGGCAGGTGCATGACAACAATCCTTTTGTCTCGCTCACTCGCCAGCACGCGTGTATTGTCGGTCTCTCTTCCGCGTCAGCGTATTGTTTTTTATGCAATATTACTTTTTTCGCTGCAGATACTAGATATGCATCAGTTTTATATAGTGTTATTTGACTTTTCATCCGTTTCTGTCGTGCATTTGAAAAAATTGGCTTTTGAG
Organism: Eurema hecabe; assembly: GCA_026213755.1. Classification (NCBI taxonomy): domain Eukaryota; kingdom Metazoa; phylum Arthropoda; class Insecta; order Lepidoptera; family Pieridae; genus Terias; species Terias hecabe. Next base: position 5,022,972 of record JADANM010006502.1, read on the forward strand.
TTAGTCGTTTTCATTGTCGTTTTGCTTCGTTGCGCTTCCCCGGCGCAGTTTCCATTTATTCAAAACAAATACCTGTTATAACAAGATGAAGTCTGAAACTTTCATTCTAATTAATATTATTTCTACATACTCAGTCCAACTTTTTACACGTTACTAAGTTATTTTGGAAACTTAATCTAGTGAATTGTGTATTATCCATATTAAAACATTTAAAATTAGCGTAAATATCTAATACCGTAATTCTATAAGACATGTTAAAGTTACTAACTAAATCTACTACACGACGAACCCTACAGAAATATTAATAACCTTCCCATTCACACGACCAACAAACTCTATATAAAGGTAAAAACAAACATAACTAAACGCCATAATCCGGGATAATCCCGTATCGGCAATATTTGCTGCGTGTATTCCAATAGCATATCTTATTTCATCACAAAAGCTTTTGAGGTAAATATTAGCGATAACCTATCAATGGATCAATAGTCAGGTGTTTTGTTCATATAATGGGCTAGAATTATCCATATACAAGTATTATTAATACTAGCCTACTACTAATATGTCTTCTGTTATATACGGACAAAGTTTTGCATTTAAATCGGTTTGTCTTTGAACCTACAGAAAAGTGTTGCTTACACAGGTTGTACAAAATAGTTTAAATAATTGCGTTATGTCCACTTAACAGGAAGACTTTAAAAGCCAATAATAGAATTAAAGATTTTAATAATAAAACGTTTTTAAATAATATTATACAAAAATGTTATTTTCGTAGATATAGGTATAGTAAAAATCTATCAACGTTCATAACTTCTCGTGGCAACACTAATTATTTGTGAGCTCCATAATGAACTTTTAATGAAATCAGATATAAGAGTGTATAAAATCAATTACGTTTTCTATTACAAATTAATTCCTAAACGAAATGAGATTCTTAATATTTCGATAACGCGCCCTACTTTTATTAAAGACATGTTCAAGTATGCAACGTTACATTTGGGGACGTTTCCAATTGAAAAGTTGAAATATTTTCCCTCCTTCGTGTCCGTTCCGTTGCTATGAAATAATATTTTTCCATGTCACCCAACAAACTGTCATAAAAGCGAACATGTTACTTACACATTTTATGAGCGTGTATGAAATATTATGGTAGCTAATGGGTTGCTCGCGTGTAGACGCGCCTTTAGCTCGCTGTCGTCGGTGTGACCGCACCTTTACTTTATTAACTATAATAACGATTTCAGACTGGAACTATTTAGCATGCGTTAATTAAATTAAATTATAAAATTTAATGCGCGGAATTTGAACCGTTAACGAGCTCGCATCTAACCTTTAAATGAATCTTGCACAAAATCAAAAAATATGACATATGCGTAACTGCTATTAAAAACATATTCATATAAACTAACCGCGGTTTTACTCGCATTTGGGCATGTATTATACACATAAGCCTGGAATCACTCTATTTGATAAAAAACCGCATGAAAATTGGTTGCGTACTTTTCAAGATTTAAGCGTACATAGAGACAGACATAAGAAAGCGACTTTTTTATACTACATAAGGATTAGCTCAAAATAAAAAATATTTATTCATGGTATTTTAAATCATTTTTTACAATAAGAAAGAACTACGTATGGCCAAAGGAGCATGATGCAATGTGAAATTTGAATATCTTAATCTGACAAGTGTAATTGGCCATTGAACAAACAGGTCTCTGAGAAAATAAGCCTATTTGATTGATTGTTACAGATCAAATTGTTAAGCCACGAACACTTACTCAAAAGGACATAAGAAAGAAAGATTATTGAAACAAGATCACGGTAAATATTCATATGTATTAAATTTCGTCAAATTTGGTCTAGTACTTTCAAGCGTAGATTTATAGAAAAAGTTAATTGCGCATTTCAATGATGTGTTTAAATTCAGACACTCCTTTAATCAACTAGGCTACATATAGTTACACTTTGAATCGTCACGGTATTACGAAATAATTATTTACGACCGCTTTAAATAAACATTTATATATTGAGTTAGAAAGTAGGAATAAAAGTGTTTCAAATCGTCTGAATTTATTTATTTTATTCACTTTATAAAGAATGAACACTTTACAACCGGACCTTATACCGGAGCCAACAATTATAAAGTCACGTAACAGGATTTTCCATTAAAAAAACAGCTTTAAATAAATTTAGAAGACATTTTCAAACATGCCCTAATTAAGTAACGCAATTGGCCTATAAATATAAATGTCAATGTCAAAAAGCGGATGAACCGTTATCGTGGTTATCACTTCCTTTATTTACATTATGAATTGCAATGTTTCAAGAATTTATGGACTTTAGTATAAAAATTCTTAAATACAAGCCGCAACACAACACAGTTTTACACGATTAGTTTCCCCTTCTGACAATACCAGGTTAAATAGTAACTTAATTTAAATGTCAAATTCAGCCAACTTTTTTGGTAGCTTCTGCGTAAAAGGCGAAAATTCACACAACTTTACATCCCTATACCCATATCAACAAGGTTTCTTCACACTTTTTCAAAGAATCCTTTTCCTATAGGACAAAACTTATATATATTATAAAAATAAAAATGGTCGGTTCTTAGTTCCTTCTAATCTCAGTCTGTCGTCATCTTACCTGTGCATTTGTAACTAAGTAAATCGTTAATATAACTAAGATACACATCTTACTTAAAATTTTAAAATAAGTGGAATAGAGTCCATTACTCCACTCATCGTAAAAACTAAAACAACAAAGTTATGCAAAAAATCCTTAACAAAAACCTTTAAAGCTTATCTTTTACAACGTTACGCAAATAGTGATAATCTCGACTTAAATAACACCCAGGCCAAAAGATGAATATCTTAATTGTATTGCGAGGTCATTTTTGTTTTCTCAGTATTGTTAAAAACATTAGCTCGCGCTTTACTACTATTTTGAATACAGACACACTGACAGAAGTATTTAGCATATTATGCAGATACGGAATATTTATTACACTCTCTAGGTGATATAATAATTAATCGTTGACAGTAAGTAAATTTCGTACGAAACCTAGTCAGGGTTTCATATAAATTGTGGTAGAATTTAAACTTAATGTGAGTTCTGTATGACTACTTCATTAAATACATTTGTGCATACTATAGTTATAATCAATACTATCAAGAGAAATTATGAAACAAAGAAATAAACTTTTCCCGTACAATATTTTTTAAACTGTATATGTTTAAAATGTACTGTTTAAAATTTAATGATTACCTATGATTTCTTTTGTATTTCCAATATACGGCCATTCATGGCATGACATGATTATAAAATTGAGTTGAAATTACATGTAATTTTTTTTTGCCAACACAAAATCTATGGCTAGTAAGTATTATCTTACAGAGGCACCTCCTTAGAACACTAACAATATCATTTATAAAACAAATCGTGAAGCTACTACGAACGGTTACATTTCACAGGCCCCAAACAATAGTTCCCCCCTTGCGCAATACCTTGTACCGCTGAAATCGCACATTGCGACACAATCGCGTAAGCACATCCGCTCTGACCGTGTTTGTCATTTGCATTGTTATCTCGATTCGTAAGTCTTTCGATGTGTAACGAGAATGAAACCAATAATTGCAGATGTTTTAATTAGCGGTGTTTTGTTCAATAACACAATGGATACATTTACCACACAATGTGTAACTTACCCATATGGTAAACGGGAAAGTTTTTGAATTGTGGCTATCAATATCAAAAAAATGATATGAATTAAAATTATCTAACTATATAATAATATATCTGCGTTACTCGCAGGCTATCGAGTCTTTTGCGAGTAAGACCGCGGAGCATATGTACAATGTTTCGATTTTAAACTTTACAAAGTCGGTTCTAAAATTGACAAAAATAAAGAGTACTTATTGTATTAATACTTAGGAATACGCTACATAAGTATATCTATTCAATATATATAGTAGGAAAAACACAACGCCAAAGTAACTTCATTACATGGATGGATAAAAACCCACTACAGTTATATTTTAGTAATTTACCGCAGCAACGTTCGTCAGGATAGTATAACATATGCGAAATCTGGTTGTATTTTATGAAATAGCCGAGTTATGCATACTGAACAAGCAACGCGGAATGCACACGAAGCAACAATGATTTTAATACGTAAAAACAGTAACTGTTAGCAACTAAACCGAAAACTTGTTGATTCGGAATTTTGTTTAACGGAAATTCAGCATTAATAGAAAACTATGTAGTCGTTAATACGGTGTCTACCCACTATAATGGTTTCTCTAACCTTTACTTTTTAATTTAGTACGTCATAAGAGCAATTTGAATTTTAAGTAGCTTACCAAAACTGTGATATCACGATTATTAACATACCTGAAACAATAAAATGTAAATTATTATAAATATAGTGTTGTTGCAAGAGGATAAACAAATCATGATATGAGTTGTCAATAATTTTCAAAGTACAGGGATCGCAAACTGAACCATACACTTAAACACTCATACAAAACTATATTTAATAGATTTGCGTCATACAAGTTTGAAAACTAACAATAATTAATTCATATAATTTGTATTCTACCCGAGTGGCATATTACTATACTACCAAAGCTGCGCCTAGATCAATAGCTAAATCAAAACGCATCCCGGTTACAGAGCGCAAAGCTTCTTTGTGCATATAATAATCAGTCCAACAAGTGAATACGCTTTGTACCGTGAGGCGGACACCGATCGCGAATGCATATGAAACCAGGCAAATAAGCAATTATGCGCTCACATTCGGGCTCGATTACGCGATGTGGGAAATTTCATACCAACGACAGGCCGGCGGTCGAGCGATCGCGGCGTGTTCATTATAATGAGACATGTTATGCATTGGAATTGCATTGGAAATAAAAGAAGGCAAACGGTAAGTAGCGGGTTCTATAATAAACGATCGAATTAATACCCAATTCTCGTTCCCTATTTATCATAAGCGTGTTTGTCCTACATATATTAAAAAAATATTCTATGGGTATTTTTTCTCTTATTTTCATATTTAAAATAAAACCCCACTCGCGTTTGTAAAACCAATTATAATGAGTCTCATATATTTGTAATGAAATTATCTCAAAGCCCGGAACACATGAAGCTAAACACCTTTAATCGCACAAAATGACTGGTATAAATTGACAGTATTCAACTGAAAGATACGACGACTGTTCTAGTTAGTGTTATTTAAGCCGCACTCATCTATTCAGACACATTTATCCACAATGTCAAACACAACAAATAAATTGTGATCATAGCTCCACCGCTCTTTTAAAAATAGTTTTAATGTCGCATCTTGGATTAAATTAAACAGATTGATCTTCGCTCTGTCCCTACTATCACTTTTATAAAGAACTATTATATGAAAATATATACAAAAACAGTTTGTAAAATGGATTATAAGTGAAATGTTTAAAGAAAAAAATAAATGAAATTCACTAACTTTAGGGTGACAATGAAACCGCGTTCAAACGTTTACCATAATTTATCAGTTACAAACATTCTATATTAACCGCTTTACCAATTTTATCAACGTATAAGGGATCGTATTTACATAATCAGCCGGGCCCGCATGTGTCCCGATATTCAGATTTTCGTTATTTTCCCCGTTCGGCTCACCCCGAAATTATGTACGTTGAATCAAACATTGATAACAACGCGTCATTTTAATATTCATTGCGCGGTTTGTGTGTCAACACTCAACAGATACAAAAGATAATCGGATTTACGTCGTGTATGCCCTGAATCTGAACAAACTATTCGTGTAAACAATACCCTTACCGCAACTTACTCGCTTATTATATTGCATCAATATCTCAAAAATAGCGCTTGTGAAATTCAAAGTCTGACGAAAAGCAATCTAATTTATTTGCGGTAATAAAATCGAATGCGACCAGCCAACAATTATGCTTATATTAAATCCATATAATTTTGCAGTTACTTTTAACCATATATATATGCGGTAAAAATAAACGTATACATTAAATCGATATCTTAAAAATAGCGGTTGTGAAATTCAAAGTGTTGGAAAATTAAGTGAGTGAGTGAGCCAAATCTTATGAAAGCGTGACATTCAGTAACGCTATAAATCAAAATGATTTAATGTCCTATTACACGTATTTATTGCGAAGCGATAATTGATAACTAGTTCTTCAAACTCCTCATACGTTACGTTTGTAAATAGAGCAGCAATCAACTATTGTTCAATATTCATTACGGAGGTACAATATTATAACCAACAAAAAGAGAAAACTTATATGATGATCTCGAACAATTTATTTTATGTACTCGTATATATAACAAAATAAAGTAAAACCAGGTCAATTGTTTTAATTTAAAATATAAAAAATAGGACTATATAAATATAACAAGAAAAAGTAGCCAAATCGGGCGAAACATTTATGAGTTTTGCGATTAACAATATTAGTTTGGATCTACATAAATCAAATCTGATTTTCATTTTTAAACAGACGGTCATATCAAAACATATCGTAGCGTTATTAAATAAAGCTTTATTGTAATTAAATTGCTTTTATATCTGAAATCAAAACTGTAAGTGCAGTCTGCGGGCAACGTTTTTATCTCTATTCTCAGATTCAGTTCCAGAAGGTCCTGATGAGAACATAAAATAAAATAGAATGGTCAGTCGGCATCCAACACAGCGTTGGTCACGAGCCAAATGTCGCGCTGCATAGGTGTCTGTAATGATAGGGCTACTTCTACACTCCTACAATGAATCCACTGGACCAATGTTTCACGATTTCAAATGGCATAGGACTTGACTTTAATTGAGATATCAATTTCAGCAGCAATTGTGTTACATCTACACTCACTTATACCCATATGTGTATTATGTTGAACAGAGTTTTATGTTATATGGATATGATAGTTATTCATGTATTTTAAATTCTATGTGACGGTCAATTTGCTGAAGAAAATATGTGGGGCAGGGCTAGTATCATACAGAATGATATTAGATGTAATATTAAAATACTGTTTCAGTAACATAAAAGAAATGCATAATTCTTTCAACAGAAACAAATGAAACTGTAATTTAAATAAAAATAATAATAATATATCTTATACCTTTTATGGATAACGAAACAAATCTATAACACTTCAATCACATAGCCTTGGTATACAGTATGTTGTAACTTTACTTTTGTTTATGTTTAAAAGTAACAACTATCATATTCAAGGTCCGTTATTTGATCACTTATCGATTACTTGCAAAGCATATTATACTTATTTATTATCATCTACATCTCGGAACTAACCAACTAAAATCCTGATATTGATTTTAGATATTATTAGATTCGTATTATCCCATTATATTCGTTCGTTCATATAAATTCATAGGGTATCATGATACCCTTTGAAATAAAAAAAAATCTACTAGTTAATTAAAGAGCGTCAGTTTCTCTTCAGTCAGAACACACTAACGTTACCACTTTAAAATATTAGTATATAATATATTAAATGTTACGCATCTAGTCCCGGTCCCGGTCAGTGTAGCAGACTTAATGCTGGCTTTATATTTCACAAAGGCTCACTCTCTTACATACAACGTGCACGTAAATTAATTGAGGCGTAAAATAAAATGACCGTAGTGTACATAGAGCTTAATTAATCGAACTGGTCCGTTTATTTTATTTACACAGCGCCACCAATTACAGTTAATTGGCATTTCCTATACCGAGCAAAAATAACCAGTACTTTATTAGACGCTCAAAATAATTCGTGAAACGGCTTGTTAGCGCCTTCATGTTTCTAGCTATACGTAATGCTACGTTATTCTCATAAATATACTCTCTGGTTGGTCGTTTTTGTGTAAAAAAAGTAAATAGTGCTTTTGTTCTTTATTTGAAAATATAAAAATTGGAACTCTCACAACTTTTCTATGAGTTATAAAGAGCGCAAAATGATGCCAATTGTATTAAAAATAGTTTAATAAATTCTATACTAAAAAAATTCATAATAAACATTTTCATTTCAGATGATATTTGATAGTTTGTTAGCATACTGTAATCATCTATTGTTTATGTCGAAGCGAGTCGCCTGCCCACGGAACGCACTGAGAATATTAATTCAGCTCCTTAGAGACCATGTCTACTGGTACTTTTAAGGAATCGAGGTCGTTTCATGCTATACTTATATGGACACTCTATTGGTATAGTGTACTCTTTAGATCTTCTATTTCTGCAATAAGTTTTAGGCCCTAGAGATAAGATGATATAATTATTTATTATAAAAATGAATCTTGGTTACATACACATTTACTCATTATATTAAATCTTCAATTAACTGTTTATTGTAACAAAAAAATATTTTATAAATATTAAAAGTTGTGAATTGTATAAGTAAAAGTTTTTAACCGGTTACGGGTACGCATTCGGAAACGAGACTAAATATGATATATAGCCAAAAATAAATGTTTGTGATCCCATCCATAAGCGACATTTTACGCCACTACAATTCCACATTCGCTATCCGTCAACCAACTATAATTCGATTTAAAACTATTCTATAGATTGAATAGGACAAATGTTCCCGAATTGTAATCCTGTATATTAGCAATATATCATAGTGTATGACATCAATGGGTATCAGTACGTGAGGTGCGGCGAATTTAGCGGATACCGTGCCCGAACCGAGCAATACATTATTATAAGCGGACCAGCGAGCTTACTATACAATATATTAGTTCTCGTAATAATGAGAGGTTTTGCTTGGCTCCAATAATATTTTGAAAATCAAGAACTACATACTACAAGCAATTTAAAGATCGGAGTAAAATTATACCTAAAAAGGACATATAACGCAAGAACTTTGCATATTCAACATAGACACAAAATATTTGGTTACAAAAGGATAAGTCAATAAGTAGATAGCTTTAGGTATACTTTAATTTGCTATACCAACTTAGAGGTCATAAAAAATCAATGAGTTATTTTTTAAATAGCTTTTTACATAATTAATTATTTGTATTAAAACTATTCGAATAATCGGTATTTAATAAGGAACAACCTATTATGTATTTCGATGATATGTTCAAAGGTTCGCCAACTTTACGTAAACTTAAAGTATTTACATTATACATTAATAGGAAGGCTTACACATGGATAGAACCGAATGTAATACTCGCTCACATACCACGTCGAAGGTGGAGCAATCATCTTGCCAATCAGCATAATTCGAGCGTAATCGATAAACATACGTCTAACCTCGATATGTAGGTCTCTCGCATAACGCCTATCAAATTGACCGCGTGAACCGATCAAATATGCCGTCAACAATGCTAGCACACTTGATCACATCACAACTAATTATCGTACCAACAGTACAGGACACGCTAAAACAGCTGTACTGAATTCTTGTGTCAATGTTCGCGCGTCTGTGCCGCGTTGCTTTAATTTGACGACGTTCCGCTCCAAATGATCTTAACCATGTGCCTATCGGATTTAGTGGACTATAAATAGAGTCTGACTTGATTTGCACTACACATATTGGTTTTCCTTTAATCTTGATTAGTTTCTTTTATCAAGTTACGAAAATTGTTTCTTTAATTTGATAAGTAAGATAAGTAAATACTCGAATTGAAGAATACTTCCGATTTCAATATTTAATTGAATCTGCAATATATCCACGCAGCGCATAGCGCAGATAGGTAAAGCGCCGGCGACATACCGGAAGCAAGCAAGCGAGAGCCGAGAATCGTGCGTGGCCTACACCGCTCGATTACAGTCAAAGGATGACAATATGCATGACCCAATGTTGGCAGTTTAATATTCAAGTGTCGCTCGGCCGTGGCGCACGCTCCGGTGTAATAAAAGCACGCTCCGACGCTTAACGAGCTCCTTCTCCCCTCGACTCCTCCATATTCCTAACAAGTCGTCTACGTGACCGCTGCGGTCTTAATTTCTGCACTAACAGTGAGATTGCGAATTATGATCCTTGTTAATGCCGCTGTCAAAGTGACGGCCGCGATAAGCCGCCTGCCGACCCATCGCGCTGCAGCTGAGTGTGTTAAACATATCATCTGCTTAACATGCTAACGAAATGTACATGTGTTTTGCTTTATTATAATGTCCCTTAAAATATATCAGTATTAATACACATTACGTCATTTGAATTCAATTTATTAAACATAATATAACTTACAATGTAGGTGAGACCGTTAAAAGTCCATAACCTTCCTCAATCATAAGTTTCTTCCCATCAAAACTATTCTCTAGTATCTTGATGTCTTATAATCATTACTTTGCTTTTCAAAATGTTTTAGAATTAATCATTGTATAAAGTTTCTTTCAAAGTTTTCATTCGCATTGTTTAATTAAAATCAGAGGAATATTAATTGTTCTGACAATTCTTTGCGTGACGAGAATTCCAAATTATTCCGTTTTACGATTTTAATTACGCCAACAATGGAGCTAATTCTGTGGCCGAGTACGGACTCGCGTGAATTATGGCTATACCTATCTGAATTCTATACAAACTATCCGCAAACGAAGGGATCGTAAAATGGATACCGCGTAACAGCTTCCAAGTTGAACTCGTGGACTGCAAAGAAAGTTATCAGCAATCGAGGGGCCATTGATTGTGCACAAAGACCCTTTCGTTTCGCGACATTCGAGTTCGATTTTCCACTCACAATGCGGGCTTCGTTTTTCGTCTTGCATTGGTTCATTCGCTCCACTTCACATTGTCCCAGGCCCGTTGCGCCGTGCGCACCGCGCCGTCTTATGAAAACCGACTCAACTCGACGAAACTATTCATCAAGATTAGCACATTTTTACGTGCCTGTCATGACAAATATCAGTGAATTATTACATTGTTCAGATTCATAAAGCTTTAGGTCCACTTTGGCCGCTTGCCAAGTTTCTTGCACAATGCACAATAAATACCTACTTCTACGGCTATTCTTAATTACTGCACTCTCATTACGAAAATTCTAGCACATACTAAACGCACTTAGTTAAACGGTGCGTCAATTTAACATTGCATTAAATTTTCTCGGTAAATTTATTTGAATTCACACGCAGAAACAGAGCTGTTTACACAGCGATACACTCTAAAGCCGCCACAACCAAAAAGGAAGTCATTAGTCATCCTCTTACATCTTGAAACGGATATTTTGCCATTGATATTATTTAGCTGGACATAATATGTATCGGTTTTATTAATCGTAAACAGTTTTACATAATGCCAACACGTTTGATATGTTTTTAATCTCGAATATAGACGGAAATCTTAAATTCAACTTTTACTATCAAGTCATGTCTCGGCGAGTTGTCGTCAATAGAATAATAGAAAATACAGACTATTTTTGTGATGCATTGTTATGGAGCCATGGCGCCAGAAAGTAAGAGCAGGTGATTTAGTATTACGACATTAATTTGAATAATAGCGTCCGTAATGTTGAAAGCAATATGTGTGGGAACTAAGTTTTATTTTTTTTTCTTAATGTAAATGAGAATAAGTATTTTTGCAATACGAGATTTATTTTTAATTCATATATTTTAATATAAATTTATTTAGGTAGATGTAACAAATGTCCTGAAAATATTTATTTATTTATTTATTTTATTATTTATTTGGAGCGTCAAGCGTGATAATATATTATAAACAAAAATGTTTTGTTTACTTTAACAATTTACGCTTGGAAGGTATAAAGTTACGACAGGTGAATTTATAAACGAAACATCAGTCAAGCGTTACCTAAAAATTGTTACAAAGCCGCAACACGCTCTCGTCAAAAAGCCAAAATCGACCAACAAATTCAATTAAAACTTCTTTACGAGTAACCCAAACCGACGAACGTTAGATGGAGCTCGATTAATTATTACAAAGGAACCTCTTTACAACGTCAGACAAACAAGATTCGAACTAGACAAAAGCTGGAACGTAAACGGCAATCGCTCATTCAGTCGACTTGTAAAGCCGGAGTCTGTGGAACTATCCTTCCTTTTTCTGCTTTTATCTGGATAGAGGCTGTCTCGGTCGCGCGGGGAGCTATTTGTTTTTACAGTCGGGCGCCACCGAACAAATTAGGTGGACAAACTGTTGAAGCGGTCGAGGTGTCTATATTCCTCTCGACGTGAATTCTCTTAAAACGCTTTTGTGGTCCGCACTACTGAGCTAATAATTTTCTCTTCGGTTTCAATTGGGATGTGCTTTCATTCCACCTATTATTCAAATTCTATCGTCAACAATGAGATTTTACTTAGTAAGATTTTTTATACTACGTCATGCTATTGTTACGTCATGATATTTCATTATTATACATGGAAACCATGACTACCAATAACCTACGTGTATGCATATAATATCCGTACTTCTAAATGCATATGTAATATCAGATATTGGTAAAGTGAAACTCGAATGTAATTCATATATTATACGTTGGTATATAACCACTAGTAATTAGACCTTATTGGAAACACGAGATGTTAAATAATCTTAGCATAATACTTGTAAGAAATATATCTTATATTCTTATAATGTATAAGAATTCACAATTTGCCATGAGAAATTTCGTCAATTCATGTGTTAAATCAATTAACCTACATTCTTATGGCTACTATCGACGATTAATGCGTTACACTTTTAATCCTACTAATAAATGTATTTGAACAACGTATATTTTTTTCCTATTGGAATAAAACCAACTATAATAATTAAAACTATTAATTGATGTTTTAAATATATCAATATAAAGAATGGTCATTCAGAACATTAATCTTATTTTCTTAGCCAATGTATCGTTCAAATGAAATACATTTGAAAAGCATGTTAAGCAATAAGTACAAAATACACGTATGAATGTGAGCACACAAGGTTTCAGGAACTCTTACAAGTGAGGAGGCGCTGTTTGTCGATAAAAATCCAGCGACTAATCGATGGACTAGTCTTATTCTTGAAGTTAGCCACAATATTGTTACAATATACCTATATATACAATGTTATTAATGACGAAATTGTGTAATGCCGAGAATTGTTTTATAGATCTACGATGTTGAACTTACCGTTAAATTTATAAATGCGTGGTAGGTACTCATTCGTAAAACGAATTAAATTTGACATAAAACACGATTTATCTATTCCAAGATTATGATCAATTCCAATATAATGTTAAATTTAGTTTCCAAACAAAAATTGCAACGATACAAAAGTGAGATTCAATTAAACGGTCTAAATTTAGCGTCAGCCTTTTGCTTTCTAAAAGAATTTATATTTTCCCTTTCAATAGAAATATAAAAACTCGTCTAGTCGTACCAGTAACTCAGGTTTCGACATCAGTTGATCGATCTAATTACCTGCTTATTTATAAGGAATCTCGAGTGTATAAACAAGTTATCTAACTTATACCATGCGGAAATGTCTTTAACACTTTTAAACAAGTGTGCGTGAATCGGAGCAAACAAGATATCAATTTATATGTACAACACAACTTTATTGAATTTTACTTGGATTCAAAATGATACATAAATCTGATTATTTTTCATATACGAGTATTTAAATCGATCCCAACAAAGATATTCCAATTTATTGACTACTTGATTGAATTACTATTGGATGATAATGCTGTATTGTATCCTCTATAAAAACGTACTGTATTTGGACTAGCTAGTTCTTCTCTATAATATAAAATCAACTTTATAGCTATATACATACATAATTATACAATTGCCAAAATGACAAATCCATCTCATAGCTATAAACCCATTAATCATTGCATCGAAATTCGCAACTCACTTACAGTCTACACCTACAATACGTATAAAAGCATTCATGTGCAAATATGAAAAAATATCGGTCGCGTAGCTATCCATAAAAAGTCTTGATTCACAGACTACAGACGCGGCGCCAGACTTGGAGGCGCCGCGCCCCGCCCAGCCAAGCGCAAGTCCGCCCTGCGTGTCCAGACAGACTCGGAGCCTAAGGCCTCTTAAACACACACGGTTTTTACTAACAAAATTTTATATAAGTATGTGAAGAAAAGCGTGCGAACGAGCAGGAGGGGTATCTCATCTGACGAGGTCACGATGGTCACGTCTAAAGTTGTGTGAAAGAAGATCGAGGGGTTTTAATTGATAGTACCCAGACGCTACGTACGCGCCCGACATAACACGTCCACTACCCCCAAGGTGGGAAGGGTATCCGTAAGAGTAGTCTAATTAAGTTAGTAAGTAACCACCTCCAACTCTTAACATCTTTAAGATCAGGTAAATAAACATCATGCCGGACACGTTACTTCTCTTCTCTCGCCTATCATCTTATTTATCAACAATCACATAAAAAACATCAAACACGTTATTCGCCTCCAATACTGTAGTATGTCAAAGCGATGCATTCAAAACTAAACCGACAACATAATATGGCAAAATAGCCTTAGATTTTATAGCAAAAAACCGTTTGTGTATAAAAGGCCTTACATTATACACTTCACGATATTTATTCGCATAGGTACTGTATAGAACGAAAAGGGTCTTAATGAGTTGTGCGCAGAGGTTAACTCAATTATTTACAACCATAAAACAAGTTCGAAGCTCGTTAAAACAATACATAATTAATTGATTCGAATATATTGAAATCTCATCTCATTAATGTGACGTTTGGATGTGCATAGAAAAATGTCGTTTAAGAAAAAAAAACATTTCAAATATTTCAAATACAGCTTCGACTGTGTAAAATCGCATCACATCAACTAAAGGAGAGGCTTTGTTAAAAATACATGAAACTAAAAGTGCGTAAACTTGTTAATGCTTTGCTGGACATAGACGTTCTCGTAATGAATTCCTTTTACTAGTCTCAAGTATTGCTTAAATACAGAAAACGTTTTGCTCTTTTTTACATTTCTCTTTCCATCTTTATCACAAAGGTCTTTTAGTCGAGAGCTATTTCTAGTTACATATTCGGAGTATGAAATCCGTATATTGGAATAGTATATCAGTCTTTGAATCTCCAATTAGAGTCAGTTTATTGACGTTTCATTTTCATCATCTAAATTTGAAACGTCATCGCTATCGAATAGGCTCCAACGTAATCATGATCTGACTGATCTCATGAACCCATCCGACTGAGACTCACGGGCCAGTATCGATGTGACGTTTGAAATACTAGATTTAATCCTACAGAACGTTTGCTATCATCCTTACACAGGAGATAACAACTTTAGGTTATCGGCATAGGTATTTCTATATATACTATTATGACTTGTTTGTAATATAGCATTTTAGCTCATGGTATTTTATTTGGACAGGTTTTATCTATCCTTTATTTAACTATTCATAATTAATTTTATTAAAATAAAATACGCCTTTTTTGCCATGGTTTGTTGTGCTCATTATATGGTACGATTAGCTCATATACTTTAAAATGATTGTAACAAATATGCGTGGAATAGTTATTGCGTTGTATAATTACGTTTTGTCCTATTAAATTCTATGACAGCATCAAACATTAATAATTATATTACGGCCGCATACTTTGTTATTCAAACTGTATTCGCATATGTTTAGTCTAGACTTTAAATATGTATAATTTATGTCCGGGGCGGCTTGAAGCGAGGTTTTGGCTCCCACTATTGTTCACATACGTATAACTTTTGACAATGATAAGCTTGACGATGAATTATTAGCAGATGATAAACCAACACTGACTAAATTTGAATAAACTTTATTAAATGGTAAATTGTCAGAGCAAAGGTTATTTGAAGTTTCTAGAACAAAAATAATAATTTTAAAATACTTTGATAGTCATCTGCGAATAATAAATATTAGGACAGCCGGAAAATCTAGTTGTTTAAGGCATTATAACCCTTTTTTTTATAGTGGGGAAATTCTCATAGGATACCCATGGACCTCGGGGAAGGACCACGGGTTATGTCGGAATATCGATCTGCCGCAGCGAGTGGGGATCCCGGGTACCTTCGCAGACTCTTCCGCGAAAAGGCATTATAACCCTAAGTTTACACTCTGTTTAATGACAATGTGATGAGACAATGATTTATCAAAACTCATAAATATTGATAAATAAACTTCCAAACTGCCATACGATGAATAAATAAGTTAATCGCGTGACGTAATGGCGAAATTGTAATATTACAAATTCAGGCTGTCATAAACTCAGGTATTCATTAAATCTTGTACTATAGCATTCACAAACTTTGTGTGCGCGCTAAGAGATGGAAACGTGCAAGGCTAATATAACCTAATATGAATAAAGGATTAGTCCCGTGCGGCTCAACTTAGTATACATAGTTATGTAGTCAGTCGCTTGAATGATTGCACCCACGCTATGTAGGCAAAGGGTCTTGTCCATAATCTCGCCCCTTTGCTTAGTGCATGAACTCACATCAAAGAGATGCAACATTACTTCAAACGTTGCGTACTCCGCAGTTGGGCTACTCAGACTTCACAAACACAACAAAACTACACGGCTCTAAATAAGCCGAACCGAGCCCGCTACAACAAAATAATATTGATAAATAGCTGAACCGATATAACCTTCATTTCGAAGCAATAAGGTCTGATATATTACAATAGCTGTGACTGTGAATAATGTAACGCTTTCGAGCAGCAGTCGCGATGAATTTCCTTTTATTGTGTTAGCGAATGCTTATTGTATATCCGAACGTTTTCCCATTGAAATGGGTACGGCGACGGCGCCGCGCCTCTTAGCTATTACTTAACAATTGTTCGATGACAAATTGCTAAAGCGATACATTAAGTCCTCTCCAACGCACGAACTTCAGTGCCATTCCAGCTCTATTGTTGAATTATAGCTACCGGTAGACCGGCGGAATACAATGAGATCCCTATCTATGAATTCATTGAAAATTTCAGGAAATCTTTGCTATATATACTGGCTTTCGATCCCAGAGGTAATTATCCTTACTTGTTAGTCGAATATCTCTCTAAAGCTTTTTATACGATTTAATAACGTTGCTAGGTAATTACTAATTTCTAAGAATAGTTAGACAACCCTTTATTTTTTAGATTCCTAACTCAATATAGATTTGAGATTGGTAGGTTGGTACATAAGTAACGCCCTGTGAAGAAGCATAATTTAAAAATTTGTGGAATATCCTCATTTACAATAAACATAAATATTAATATTTTTTATTATTTTTATATGTTTTTCTCGGTTCGTCTTGGGTGATGGTAGTTGACAACTAACACAGTATACAACTACTAACATATCATCTAGCAATACATGTGAAGCTTACCTCTTCCTCTGTAGTGGCGGTATTGACGGAGTCCATGCTCTGACACAGCGCGAGCTCCATGTTCTTGTGTTGCGGGGAGGCCGCCCGCGGAGAGGACTGCTGCGGTGGCACCAGCGCGCCTTGTGCCGCGCCCGCCGGCTGCCCAGTCGGACTCGACGCCTGCACTGCCAAGCTCTGCTGCGCCTGCAAGCTCTGCGCTTGCAAGTTCTGCAGCGACTGGTGCGCCAGATTCAACTGGTGTTGCTGCACGATGCTCTGTTGCACTATGCTTTGCTGCACCTTGATGTGCTGGTGCACCGCAAGCTGATGGATGGGATGAATCGCGGCGGTGGCGGGGTACGGGGGGGAGAGACGCTGCCGCTTCGCTTGGGCACTCTGAAGCGCTTCGTGCAGCCTCTTCACCGGGAGGGGGCTCTGGCCGAGGTTATCCACGGCGGTGGCGGGGAGTGCTGGCCGAGTCGCGCGACTCCGGCGAGCACTGACTGAGCTAGTTACTACTGGCTACACGGAACTGAGCGCGTCGTCGCGGCGGCGAGCTGTCTCGCCTCCAGTCACGCGCCTACCAAAGTTTCTACTAGCGCTTCAGCACTTTTGCGATTCATGCGAGTCGGGACTGCACTTGCTTTGTGAACCTGGAAACAATAATACCACATTTACTAAATTATTTACAATATAAAAATTTCAGAATCTTTAAATTTTTTTGTTTTAAATCCAAAAGCGAAGTAAAAAAAATTGTGAGAATACAACAATCTGGAAACGAAGGAAACACTTGTTTCCTGATTCACTATTTAAACAGAAATCTATGAAAGACCTAAATTTACGCTTTCATATAAAACGCTATTTTTATAATGTCAAACACAGCCGAATGCAAGTGGGTGTCGCGCCGCCATTTACTCTGTTAGTCATCGCAATAAACACCTAGAATTATCTAAATTGGAGAGCAGAGAGATGACATCACAACAGATTAACTACACGGCTACTAAGTAATTATTACGTTAAACGCGTAGATACAAAAGATACTATGTTTATAACTTTAGTAGTATTGAATTCTATTTTGTAAGCTTCATTTAGAGTAGAATGAAGGCCATATCTGCACTTCGGGTTGTTGTCCCCTAATAATTGAGAAGGACTAATTCGTGGAAATTGGCAAGGAAATAGTTCGATTCCCAAGTGAGTTGGCTAAATTTTATTATATCTACTTGGAATATCGTATATAATAGACCTTGTGAACCTATATTATAGTATACTAATTTCAAAATTACATTATAATTAGAAAACAAAAAATTCCAGCAAATTTGTTTACCAAAAATAAGTTATTATGGGAAAATGTGTCTAATAATCAAATTCACACACATGCGGACACGGTTTCGATAACAATCGATAACATTTAATTGAAGTAACGTAACATAATAGCTACCAATATATAATACATTGTATGCAATATTATGATATCGAAAGCAATAAATCTTGAATTAGATCTGCTTAAATAAATAATTTATTCAAATCGTATTAAAATACTTCTCTATTAGTATCTAAGTCTTAACTAATAATACAAAAATGTAACTCTGGATCTAGTTTCAAAATTCTAAGAGTTATATTAACCAGAAAAATGTGACAAATAGAAAAGGTATCAGGTTTCGCGGGTAAATCCTCGAAGCCCAGCTAGTTCTTTCATAAATTTGTCATATCTGTCTTAAGACGAGTAGGCGTCACAACAAGCTTCTATACACTAGCAACTAGATATAACATTGTCGGTCTAATAATACGTTGTGCCTTAATATGTAACAATCACGTGTTTTTACATCAGCTAGCGATTCCAAGGCCATGGCTTTTTGCTCCTTCGCGTGACTAAGTGGAGAATAAAAAAGCTTCACTCTAACATAATGAATACCTCACATAAAGTACGCTTGTATCATTTAGGTAGGTATCTACTTTTAAATAACGTGGGTAAATTTCTCACGTTTTCAATTCAACTGTCGAGAAGAGATATCTAGATCTGAGACCAAACAATTATATATATTGACGACACAAAATAACAAAAAAGTCGAAACTTCGTCGAAACGTTCGTTTTTATTGATATCTACGTTGAATTATCTTAATAATAATTGCCATTTCCCAAATGAGATAGTAATTTTAAATTCTAGCACAAACATGACTATTAATATTAATAAAAAACCCACACAAATTTTAGACCATACATAGATACATCATCTCTAATATCAGCGCGGCGTGTATATTCGAGATTCGTACTTCACCTGGGATTTAATTAACTGCCTTATTGCAAATACGAATTAGACGCAACTAACTACTGCCCACATTAATTAACAGCAAACACGTTTTCCTATCGTTTTAATAGCACCAATAAATGAGCTGACGTCACCCAGTGTCTACTATTGTAAGATAAGGATGACAATAATCACTTGCTATTTACAGTACATTATTATACTCACATTATGAGTAGGAATTTAAAGTGATCTTGACTCTTTATCTCTCGAATCGTTATAATTTTACCACGCAACGTGTAAGCGAGTAAGAGTAATATTACTTAATTTCAAGTTTCTGACAGATTTTGGGTAAAGTTACATAAATTTTGGATGACTGATGGGGAATGGAGCCCTCCCATTAAAATTTTAAATCTGTCATATTAATTTTAAAGGACCTCCTCATAACACTTAGTGTAAGCGCCGGAAAGGTTATTAAAAAGAAATATGAGCTTGATTAATTTGGTGCATAAAAATAGAATTTCAATTATCTTCATGTACATACAGTATTTTTTATTTTTAACGATGACAAAAACATGAATAAAAAACACTAAAATTTTACTTAGACTCTTATACAATCGTTATTTTTCGTTTACTGTTGATCTATACTTAATTACAATATAGTATATCATAGTATTTACTTTAAAGAAAAATGAGCGTGCATTCTTGAAGTAAATAGTTTTATCGTACAATCCATTTCTTTCCGCGGATGTGATTTGTAAATAAGCTCGAGGCTAGGAAGTACGAAGCTTCCATTTCATCTATTATAAGTCTCTGGGATCCAGGCTGCGGCACTTTGATTTATCGACTCTTAAAACTCCTCCAATATATCATCAATTTATTTTACAACACTATTTCCCTTTAATAAATTCTTTTGTTTGATAACTGTATTTGCTTTTTCTGTTGGGTCTTTTTGGCTGTTTTTATTTATTAATAGTTTCTAATAGTATTTTTACATAGAAGGGCTTAAAAACCAAGAAATAGGTTAAAGTTATCTTCCTTCAAAATAGGTTTATATTACGGACCAATATTTTTATTTTGTTAGTTAGTTACTGACATACCGCTTTCTATAAACTATGCTCTGAAATTAATGAAGTCACGAGGTATGAAAAAGGTTAACACAACACGTGTTTTAATTAACGTATTGATTTTTCTCTGTAGGTATCTCCTATTACTTTATTTACTCAAACTATATAAAACAACGCTTTGGACTCTTACCGACGAAATACTATTTAAAAGAATTGTCGTCTAAAACGTTTACTACATCTGTATACTTGTATGCGAGTATGTATCAAAACATACTTTATAAAATACTCTTTTGCTCAAAATAATAAACACATAGTGTAAATAATTCCAAGTATCGTTTATGAACGAACATTTATTGCTCCCCGGTCCATAACTAGTTATTACCTAACACCTGATGCTTATTGGATCAGTCATAATTACAACGAATATGAACTACCTACGGCGTAATAACATTATAAGATTAGTTTTATATCGTTAAATAAAATATCTTCTTATGGTGTATAGTGATTATGATATGTATAGGAAGTAACTGACAAATTACATTTCTTCTATAATGCTAAAGAAAATTAAGCCTGGTTTTTTTTTTATTTATTTGTACCTTGTTATAGAGTATACTCCTATGTATATATTTAATTTAGCAAGCCAATTGCCATATATAAAAATATTAATTATGCGTTTGTAACTAGATTTTGTGACATTTATTTGATTGAAACTAAGTCTCCTGCTCTAATTCTCAAGATTTTGAATTTAACAAAAAGGGTGGTTGACTGTTAATGCCATTAGAAAGGTATACCTCTTTTGATTTGTTTTAAACCATTAAGACCCTATTTCTGTAAGTACGTGTTTGAAAATAGAGTAATATTATGTCTATGTAATATATAATCTTGAGTTAAGATACAAGTTGTAGTAGATGTGTGTAGAGCTTCGGCAACTGTGTTCTTTGTATATTTGGTGACCAAAAGTGTTTTTATTTATACCTGTCAGAGGACTGAAACTAAAATTGGTACTATCACCTATAACTTGACCGTTATTGTTGCTACTGAAGAAACTGTTGTGGGATGGATTAGCCACCCACCGTTAGGGCGGTTACAAGCAACAACCTAGTAAACTGTTAAGGCGTAAGTTGGGCGGAGTTTACTGTATTCAAGGACGGCACTATACCAGACGAAAAGGTGATGCTATTCGTCGCCTTCGTTCTTACTTTGACACTTATTCTTTAATTTAAGAAATAGCAGGAGAATAATATAGGATACGTCTGCTCGATTGCGATTTGCGATATCCGAAATATATAGATGTACTAGTATATACTAGTACATACTAGTATATACTAGTACATCTATTACATCTATATATTACCATCGTTTAGGGGAAAGAATCATAAAGGGTACGTTATAAGTAAAATATAGATAGATTTGTAGATAGAAATCTAGAAAATGATATAACACATTACTATTTTCAATGTACCTAAAGCCATCGGCTCTATATTCTATTCACACCAAAAGAATAATAAAGTCATACGTATATGAAATACAGTATGAAATTCACGTCCTAAACCAACAAGTTAAACTCTAAACTATGAGGTTGGGTACAAAGAAATAGTTTCGGTGCTATTCACAAGACGGATGGGCAAAGAGGAGCCTCTACTCAATATAACTTAGTTACAGAAGCCTGATTCAAAGGATTTCTATGGCAATAATTAATTCTGTTTATTACAACATCAGAAGTCAATATATTCTACTGATGTTTAGCTGTTTCATAATATCATATTATGTAGTTCTTAATATTAGTAGGATCGTTTTTGTTAAAAAAATATAATCACATTTATTTCATGCATTTGTATCTATAAAAATATAATATCGTCTCCTTTAAAATATAATGTTTAACATTTATATGCATTAGCATTTTATTAACAGATGATATTGAAGTAAGGCTATTTACATTTTACAGTTATAGTTTGTGCGCTAAAAGTAGACGAATAATATTCTTTGCTCTAGTTGCATAAAAATAACCATGCAATTACGACAAATCGGTATGTGCGCATAGCTAACGTCATTTAAAAAGATATTTCGCAATGCAAACATTTATTGTAAGCACTCTAAGCGGATCAAAGGAAATCCCGCAGTTACACGATTTACCATCGAAGTACCTAACTAATTCACGGTTACTTAACTTCATTTTCACATCAAAGCTTGAAGCAAACAAGGTTAGAAATTTACGTGTTAGAAGCAAACATAATATGAAGTCCAAAATACAAGGCATTCTGTACTGTTATGCCATAAATGTGGCTAACAAACAAAGCCGTTTAATTAACAAAGCCGGCCTGACAACCAATAGAACCATTCGCGTAATGAAATTCGACTGAAATAAACTCGATTGTATAGGTGTATAGGTAACGTAAATTGTGCTATGGCTCATACCCACACGTGTGAATATTACCGATATGAAGACCATTCTTCGAATTCGAATTAAGGCATTTTAATTTGTTGTTTATGTTTTATATTAAACGAGTCAAAGAATAACTTGAATGGTTTCACCCTTCCGCCCAGTGAACCGAATAAGGTAAACGTAATGCTCTACCCTATTATATAATGTAAGATTTAAAGATTATTAACAAAATAAGCGAAAATATAGAATTAATGTTACGTAGAATGTTTATCATCTATAAACCATATGGAAAACTACAATAGTATGTAAGCATGATAAACTAGCTATTAAGTATTTTTTTTTTAATATGAAGAGGGGAGACGAGCTGGACGCACTCCTGATGTTAAGAGTAGCGCCAGCCTATAGCCAATGCAGTGCTACCCGGAACTTTGCTATAAAGTATGTTCAATTACAAGTTTCTACGGTCTACCATTCAGTATCACTTTAATCCATTGTTCTTAATAAACAGGGAAATCGTTTAAAAACATTCAGAGAGTGGATTTTATATTGTATCGGTCGAATATACATTAAAAAAGAAAGTTAGAATACTTTCTTCTGTACATGCTAATTGTGAACACTTAGCACTTTTGATCAGTATCGTCATTACACTTACTCCAATTCCGAATGAACGAACTTTTGTTTTAGCTTCATATTCATAGAATGTACGCAAATTGGATCTAATTGCCTCAACGAAGTGTTGAATCAGGCCAACCGGGCCTTCGTCCTAAATTGCGCCTATTTACCCACTTAGGATCAGAACACCCACCCACCACCTGTTTACTTACATGATGCATCCAGCTGTTACGCAACATTATCTTACTTACATCTTATTCCTTTTTTATGAACTCTTATGTGCGAATTAAAACTTCCAAACATATATTTAAAACCCAGAAATTATAGTCCTAATTCGCAGTCTAAAAATCCATTATTCCTCTAGCTTATAATTAAATTTAATTAATTAAAAAAATAAAATTTAATAAAGAATTTTAATTCATCAAGTTCCTGTCTATTGCAAAATTTAAGCGTTCTCGGACATAACAAATTACGTGTTACACAAGAAAAACAAGTCGTGGTCTATTTCATTAATAGCCTAAATAGATTTTTATTGCCGCAAATATTTACATTAGCGGATATCGCATCACGCAGGAACCAATGTTCTAGTTCTTCGCATCGATATAAAAATCTTGTACATTTATCACTTTCCGCCTTACTAATCTCCTTTTATATCATATTTTTACACTTAAATATTTAGGAAATTGAATTGAAAAACCTACTAACAGTATGTACATATACTTTCCTTTTGATTATATGAAAAAGCATATCGATATTTTTATTGTGTTTTTTAGTATTTATAGACTATTTTGTGACCGAATTGTATTAATGATATTTATTTAATAAACTCATATTATTGAAACAAAATAAATAGAAAATGTAAAATAACGGTGGCATAACAATCGATTGTTTGTCGGGCTAAAGAAAGCGTGACAGAGATATTTTTATTTGGAATCAATTCGATGGAGCGTATTGGAAAATAGACTAAAACGGATTGTTAGTTGACTGCAATCCTATCACAAGCGATCCATATTTTCGAATGTGCAAACAATGTGAAATGTTACGCTATATTTTACAAACATAAATCATTATTTATGAATTCTGTGCTGAATATGCAGTTCGAACGCAATCTACACAAAAATAAATACGATTTTTAATTATTTTTAGTCGTGTCATCCATCACTTACTATTATTTACATATAAAACAAAGAATTTTATTAACATGAACATTCTGTTAAAACAATCATAACATGTAGGCACTAGGGATGCAATTGTCGTGATATAATTCAAGTAGCGTGCAATGTTTAAGCATTTAATCAAAAAAAATATTCAGTCTTAGTATCTTACACAAAATAAATCCTTTGTATCCTAAATATATAAAGCCTCTGATAAAAAAAAACATCTAATAATCAAATAATTAATCATTCAGTTTCAATCGTGCTTAGCAAATTATAAATAAAGAAAATTATAAATTTATAATTTTCTTTTCTGAGTCTGAAGTCACCTAGCTACGTACAAACTAGATTTGATTTATAGCTTATGCAGTATCTTTGTGAACATTCCGTTGACATTCTCCAACCTATACGGACATCCATACACTTCAACGCTTTGCATACATAATATCATAACCCAATGACACACGTCACGTCACTCCATGATGCATTTATCTAGATCAGAATACCGGGCAATTAATTTAACAAGCGGCTATTAGACCCTCATGATCCCGCGGTCTGTGACGCAATACGACTATACGAAACCAGAATTACACAAGCGTACACAACGAATTGACAACAAAAACTATAATGGACATAGCTTTATGAAACGATAGAATGAGAAGACACAAAAAATTCGATTTACAATAAACGCTTTGGTCTCAGACTAGGTACTTTAGCCGCAACTACGCTCGCGATGAATTTCTTCATTTAAAATTGTACTTGGATTTTATGAAATGTGGCGATTTTTGAGAATCCAATTATGTTTGAGTGAGCTTGGTTTCAAGAACCATATTATTTAAATAATTACGTGCAGTTTAATGTCAATCGCTGCTTACCGACAAACTGTTATTATAGTAACGAAATAAGAACGATAGATACGAGCTACGATATTACATTGAAAACTCTTCATAGAAATAGGATGAGGTCTTATTTGTTTGATTAATATATCGCTATCCCTTCGGTCCGTGGAGTAACAAAAAAACCAACAATGAAACGAATGTAAGCGTAAAGTACTCTCTTGATTGAAAAGAACAATAGCATTGTATTGTTTTCAATTGCATAGTCTTATTCTCAATAAGTGCATACCATGAGACGTAATGTATCGTTTATTCGATTTTTATAGCTTTTATCGCATGTGCGGGTTTCATTGGTTGCGGGGCGTCTTGAGATCGGCATAGAAAGGCAGAAATTAGAAGTAAGACTTTTCATATTTGTAAATGTATATAACTATGTAGTTTATAAGCAAAAATATTTCTTCAGAGTACACATTTTCTATTTGGTACAAAAACAAAGGGGAAATTAACTAATAAGATTATATAGATTAAGTCTTTGGTTTTTATCTATATATTTATGTGAATATTAACAATCGAAATAACACTGAGGTCAGTTTAATTGGTCACCTACCCTCACCCAATTCGAAAACTCTTGCGAGTCTAATTCGATTAACCTCTTAACATGAGCAATTTAATGATCGCACCGGCATTCTTAAGGTCATTCTTGTCAATTAACTTCAATTAGTCGCCTCATTCAACAACAATAGTGGATATTATATTTTATTCGTGTAACAAAAGTCAGATTAATGCTTTTAATGACGCGTAAAGACTTTCAAAAGTGCTCTATATAATAAGTATATTTTATTTTCTTTTAATTGTACGCATTGAAAAACTAAATTTCTTAGTAGAACACGGATCGTGAATCCGACAGGTTAACTTTTTACTATTCGATTTTTATATGATTGTGATGTTTTAATTATTGTGCTAAATGTGTTTTTAACAACTTTTTTTAAATGGGATATAAGCATTTATAAGCATACATAAGAATTAGAGAGCTTTAACTAGTACAAGCTCTACCTAGAGTACACAAACCACCATAATGAGTGATCCGTTAAAAGAAATAAAAATGTATAGAGACCAGCGTATGTTTGTTGTATAGCGCAATTGCGAAATGACGTCACTCGATAGAATGATTACTAAGTCAGATTCTGCTACAGAGGCAAAAGTTTAAATGATCATTATCATTTTAAAAAAAATAGGTAAAGTAATTGAGTTTATTATTTTTGCCTAGACTTAACTTTTTTAGATATGTTGATAACAAAAAAAGTTTGTGCGATTACATAGTAGGCGGTTAGCCTACTTAATGCAATAAAAAATATTTTTTGTGAGTCTAGCTTTAACGTAGTTTTGCTTAGTACATTAACATGAAATAGTTTTACTGAATTACAAAACTTTAGGGCACTACCTTTTTATAAGATTATTAACATGTATCTAGATTGGATAATAAGCGATGTTTTTTAATTCATCATACACTTTATATTAACCTATGTTTAAAACTTTCTTAATAAATTATGGTATCAAATTAAATGTTCTGTTTTTCTAATAGGATTTAATTGCTACGCTTTCGTAGTAACATTCAAATCCAAATTCGCTTTGCTTTTACTTGGTTATTATATACCTTCCTCTAAAACAAAATTATTTTAATTCAAAA
>JADANM010006502.1:5051760-5086945 GCA_026213755.1 Eurema hecabe
CGATATTTTTGTATTAAAGGTGGCACGCGATGTGTCCGGCCCCATGCGTCTATGGATAAGTAAACCTGTGTATCGATCGCCTTCAAGTTTGACCCTACTTTATAGCGCGCTATAACTTACACTAAGCGATGCTACCAATACAAAATATTTTACCCGTGCATTCGAAACCATCAATAAAATGCCAACACACGGTTTAAAACATAATAAATATAGCCTTTGGCTGCATTTTATTTAAGCAACTCATATTAAATTCATATTAACCTGGCATCCTGTTTACCTCATTATAACAACATGAAATGTATTTTAAACAAATATTTTGGAGAAACGCATTCACCTCCGTGTAATGAATCGTTTTCATCAGAAACGTGTGCAATGAATAACATTTAAAATAAACTTTTCATTGCCTTTTATGAGTTTAATTTGAAATGAAATGTAAAGGGCTTTAGTGTGAGGACTAATATGCGAAGCGGGAAAGGACAGGTGAAACTGATGTAAAACAAATTGTAAGCCACTTACTGTATTGTAGGATTTGAACGAACGCATTTACCCAAATAACACTAAAATATAATATCATATAATTAAATAAATAATCGAGATGCCAAATGAAATAGCAGGTTGTTTAAGCTCTGTATAATTTGCCAGTTTTCCCCTTTTACCACAAGGGTAGAGACAATAACAGAAGCAATATGAAAACAGCCACAGGAATTAACTTTAGAGACCACCCCTCGGTTTTAAAAAATAATTTTAACAAGGCTTTTTATTGTGTTACCTTTTTATGGAATGTACACTTTTCTTTAATTGCAAGCACTTTCCTATACAAGAGTTAAAAAACGTACGTCTTATTGTACCGACTAAAAATTAACTGGAGTTTTTTCTATATAATAAATTATTGTCGACCTATATAACGCATCAACGCCACTGATTCATAGAATTTAATTTCACAATAGATCAAACAGTACTGAATGCAATCAAATAATTCAAGTCTAACTACAACCTCATTGCACACACTTACTAGTCGTCACATGTCCTTCAAAGCGCCGACGAACTAACAATTCATTAAGTCACTTGCACCAGCATTAACCCGACAAGCCAACAAGGCGAAATCAAGTGAAAATCTCATCAAATCGATTCCTCGGTACACGCTTAGCATAACAAGGACATCCTGGAAACTCTACTTATTAAGATGTGGGACGGAACAATTCAATCAAAGGGAACGAATATTTTCCAACTCCTGTACCCTGACCTTTAAAGTTGTTGATTTTGCCTAAATAAATCGAATTTAATAGTATGTTTTAAAGTGAAAATCAATCGTATTATTTGGAGTTGTATAAAATGATGATTGTTACTCTTCTAATTACCATAGCTTTATGGAAAACCTATCATACTATCATTAAAGAACTTGTTGGCATTATGGACCTAATGGCAGAATACTGAAACGCTATTCAAATTTAAGTACAACTCAAATCGCTTTGATTTGACAGTTCGTCATCAAACCTGTCAAAATTACTAGAATTGAGAAATGCTTAAATTTGTTTGCGCAGGATTATTGGGCCGTAAATGTGTAAAGAAACACGTCTATACAAATACTCGCACATCTTGTATTCCTAGTATCATTGTACAAAATCATTTATTACAATTAAAGTGTTTAATTGAGTATCAAATTCGAAGTATTCGGACAGCCGCGACGAATTAGCAAACCGAGGAATTAATGAGGCGAGCGGTTAGCCTGTCCCCCAAGTACTTGTACCTAAAGCCGATATTTTACGCACGTTCTCGGGGAAGCACCCGACTTATTTTCCGTGTGATGTCACGCATCGAAGGAGGATTTGGGATAAATCATGAACTTTTAGGCTATATGCCCATTCTCCACAAATTATAGCATTATATGGTTAATATAAATCAGTAAAATTATTACAAAATTTAACTCGAAGATTAAGAGCAAGGTGAATTTCCAAATTTGTGTACCTAAGTTTAAAAAATATGACACATTATTTTTGTAATGTTTTCTCTACAATATAGCTTGATATTATATCGCTTAGTATATGTATATATACAAATATTTAGAGCGCTTTTATCATTCTTTGTCCGATCTACATTTGTTGGTAAATGTTAATAAATACGTAAACGTTCTTTCATTATATTATTATTGTGTTAATCTGCGCTAGTAAAACATTGTGGTATCACTTAACGTAGCCGCGTTTATGAGTACTACGCTGAACATAATGTAAACAGAGGAGATATTTCACGGCTTCTCGTCACTATTAAACAATTCGGTTATGCCCAGATGCTGAAGCACTTAGCGGCCTGCAATGGTTTTATTATGAATAGCAACGGAACTAGTATTTTGTGGTTTTCCCTGGAGCCAGGCGCAAATTAATGCCCGAGCTTTCAGCTAGAAATTAATGTAATGCACCTAGGTTACGTAGCCAAATTGTTGGCACTCAGTTAATTTTACACAGCGCAAGCAGGATACAGCGAATTTTGAAATTGAATTTTTGATGCATACATCCACGTGTGACCTGCTATGCAATATGTTGGACCCAGGCGATTACATCGTCACACACCCAGCGCACAATCTGAAAAAATCAAGCGAGCTTCGTTCGCGCCGACCCGCCTGCTTCAAAGTAAACTAAATTAATATCTGCGAGCCAAATTACGTACTGCCACTGCGTTAACTCGGAGTTTTTGCATTCTATACATAACATTGTAGTTAGCCGCTAATACAGACGGTACTTAAAGCTTAACTGTTGCCGATGACAGATTAGTGTGTCCATGTGTTATTTGCAATGAGGTTGTAAGGTACGTATACTCGTTTATACGAATATTATAAGCCTGTGTATGTATTTATAAAAGGTATATTATTAATCTATGAAAGGAAAGTCTATCTAAGTAAACTCACAATCACTTTCAATGGAACGACTTAAACTTATTGACCAAATGCTATTTGAATTTAATTTAAAATTTAGATAAGCGTTTCGTTATTTAAAAATATATTTTTACATAGGTATTTCTTGTCCCCTATTATCTTCATTACTCATGCAAACGAGGTCATGAAGTATAACAGCTGTTACCTGCATAATGTTTTAAGCATTTTAATATTGTTAGATACATTGTAGCCACATTGTTTTATGATCTGTGCTTATTAACAACCTTTAGACATATTTGATAAAACACTGTGAAGTAAGTGCATAAAATTAAGTGAATTTATAATATGTACCAAAAAATTATATGATATAACTTAGTCACATTCTACCTTAGAAAAAAAAACAAAAAACACAATGTCAATTTGAATGCTTCTGCCTCATACTTATATTTGAATTTGGATTGTGTCGCATTTTGTTTTTTGTTGACATAAATATTGATATTCGTTAATAAAATCAGAAACAAAAGTTTTGATATTTAAAAAAAGTAATCAAGGAAAATGTAGAGTTCATTGTAGAGTTGTCTGTTGGCAACTTATTTATATTATAGTTAAGCTTTAAAAGCCTTAGTGATGTGAATAGCGGATTCTTTGTAACGTGTAACCCAGCCAAAACTCCGGGAACACTTTAACAGATTAAAACGCTTATCGTGTGAGTTGTACGAGTTGTATGCTCGTTTTTCATTCTCTTATTTAAGGGCTTTTACTTTTCTTTCAGTTTACGTGATGTGCTCTGCTAAGAGATTAAATTTAAGACGGTCTTTTCACACTACGTTATCTACAAGTTTTATGGTTGGACATTCGAGATAACAAGGGAAAATATATTTCAGAAAATGTATTATGTTGTAGGTAGCTATGCTATTAATAAAAAGGGGATTTAATTAGATAGAGAACGACATTTAGTCTGTGTATTGCTAATATTTAATAAAGCGTTCCATACATTTGCTACATATTAAAAATTGGTTAATTTTTAATATAATTGATTTTTTATTCCAAATTTATTTTTTAATCCAAAGACGGAAAATTTAAGCCATTTGCTGGACAATGACAAAAAATCAATTCCGAATGTAATACGAGTACTTATAAAATAATATGTATCTACGATTGTATGTTCCGAGTCGATTAATCAAGTTCTACTATATGTCATATATGGCAACTTGAGTGCTTAAAGCTTAGGTTTCGCACAAACAAAAACATATAAAAAGAATAACACACATTTTACTCTCATAATAAACGCGAACATAACGTAAATAAATCACGGCACGAATACGTAAGTCATATCATTCGCTTGCCGTAAACCCTTGCTTTAGAATCGCAAATGTACATAATGTAGAGAATATCGCAACAGCTAATAACATGAAACTCTCGCAGCTGGTATGGTAACAATTTTAATAAATAATTATCCGACCCACTGCCTGTCCCGGATAAGCAGGCAAGCCTTAATTTGACTCCCGCCACATACGTACTTAAATTGTCACACTTGTTTAGACGATATTGCGAAATTATTTTATAGCTGCCACAAAATGTTATTATTTTAAGGTTTGTTGTGTTGCATAACATTAGAATGGCTTCTAAGGCTAAACTACTGTAGTTATAGAGAAACCAAAAACTATACAAAGAGGCATATTATTTCCATTCTTCTTTTAAAATTTTTAAAAACAAACAAACGGTTCAAATACTTTCCAAAGCTTCATTATATATTAAAAATTACTTAGCAACGTTGTTACTTTGTACCATTCCTGTTTTGATGCAGCAAATGAAAACTGCATTGCGAGGATTTAATTTTAAATACGACTTGAAAAATTCGTAAAAATGAATGAGTTTTTCATTCATTCACGGCGTCGTTTTGTATTCTCTCACATTGAAATAAACGGTGCACACAACACAAGCGGCGCTCCCAAAAAGCTGAAGCTAATTGCAGAAGATACCGTCCTTTGCTAATACGTGTGTTACACGGGAGCGGCTTGCTACTGGTGCTCCTAGCGTAACAGTATATTCATCTTTGTTATAGTCAGTCTTATGCTACGCGGCTAAAGTTCAAAACGGTTTATCGGCGCTACATTTTTGGCCCTTTCCGTATCAGATGGACCTAATGGAAATTGAGCGCCGTGCCCATGTCGTTACGCGCTGCAAATGTACATAATGTTGTCAAAAGGGTGAAGTATACGTTAGTAAACCGTGATTCGGTCGGCCTATTGCGATTGTATGGATTATTAGCCCGAGCCATCAGACACTCGAGTCGCGAGTTACTACGAGTTTTATCTTCAAAGCGAAAAATATGTTAGTAATTGAGTTAAGCGAGAGGCATCTGTTATCCTATGAAACTCAAAAGCATTTCAAAAACAATGCTTTTATTAAATTCTTACGTTTTGTGAAGAAAGAGGAAAAATATCCCGACTTGTGTTACACGGAGCAAGAACAAAAAATAAGTTTCTCGCTTCTCGCTGAGGAATTTTATCAATGTTTAGCTGTTCTTTAATAATATAATTATTATTTCTAATATACAATTCTATTTCCCAATATGAATTATACCTTTGATTTTTAAACTATTTACAAGTCGTTGATAAGTTATTACCAACATATTCCTTAAATAATAATATTTTTGACTGGATCGTAAATATTTTTGCAAGCTGTCGGGTGTAGCTAACAATATAGGTAAGTTGGTAATGTTCCAAAAGGCCTATTAACCCGCAGCCCGCCGCGGCCGTCCGCGTGATGATAAATGTCAAAAACAGACGCATTGCAGGATAATGCTTAAACTTTGTTTTGCGCCATTAGTACAGAGAGATCAAACTATACTTTGCCCAGCTAATGTATATAGTAGACTACATTTGTGTGCTTATATCACTCATATTTTATCTAGTAACTATCATATATTTCGTGTAATTAATTAAGATTAATTGAGTTCATTATTTTATTTGTCATAATACTAACGAACGTTATCAAATCAAATAACAAACATTGATTATTACTATAACGGTCCTGCATCACTCTCCTAATAGGAATAAAATTTCATTAGATAATTTTAAAGGGCGCGTATCATTTTATGAAAAGCTTCAACGTTAGACTATTAAAAAGCCGCTACGATCTAGAAACACGACAGCTTGTTAGATATGCGAACTCAACATCGAACCATAATTTGCATAAAAAACGAGTTACTCGCCTTATAATTATGCCTTTGATCTCCCACATGTGAGATTTGCTGCTGCAAATTATGAAAAGTGATTATGTACCTACATAGTGGAAATTTATATCCCCATCTGACTTACGTTTCTTTCAAACGATAAAACACTTTACGATCCGTTTGTGCATTAATTGCGATAACAATTTTATACATAAACAGTATCAGAAATAGTAATGCGTGTCGCACGCTATTGTTGCATAGAAACATGTAAACGTTCTTATTAAAATAAAATAATTGGTCACTATAAAAATGCGTATTTATACTACACTGGTAAGCTTTATTACAACGTTAAAGGTCACCTTGAGACATTTCACACCGCTGTTAATATTGAGACTTAAATTAATGTTAGGTAATGTGACTCATGTCAAAATGTTTACAAACTTAAATTTGTGTTTTATTACAAATATAAACATGTTATAATTCTCAGAAGAATGATGCAGCTTGATTATGTCGTGAAAACAGTGAAGTAACGGTTTTGTTGCATTTTTAAAAACTGGAATACTTTCAATCCTATTTGATGGTATTTAAAAGCACAAAAGATTCACTTATGAAAGGTTAATTATAAACTGTGTTAGGGGTTGCTGATACAAAAGCAGACTAAAAATACGAATAAATCAATATTTTGCTTATTTAATAGATATGGCTTGGTAATTTTTTTTTTTAAACGATTTGTGATTAAATCTTAAAGAAAGTGATCTAACTTAGTGGGGAGGATCAGGAGTGAAGAAATACACTTTTCTAGAAAAACCCCATGCCTTATAATGCAAAAGTTACTCATTATGTTGTCTATTACAAACATTATTTCATTTTTAGTATAATATAAATCTTATGAGACAAAAATTGTGCATATACTACGTTTAAATATACTCTACTATTGTTTGTGGATAATCGCTAACATATAATACAAAATTAGTATTATGATAACCATTAATATTTTGCTTTAAAGCGAATTAAAAGGCCGTTCTTAGTCAGTAGCATGCAAACCCATATCCCCTATCAACAGTTGTCGACAAGTAATTAGCCTTTTGTGCTAAAAGGTCGAAGAAACAATGCGATCCACTAATGAGTTTTCTTCATATTTTTAATCTTCGGTTCTAACAATGAATTTGTGCTAAATTTTGATCTTTTTTAGAAATATTGTATTTTTGTGAAATGCTTTGTTTAACTTAGAATTGTAGTGAATTATAAATATTGTTGTTTATGAAATATTAAGTAAAATATAATCAAAAATATTAATTTGTTTTATTCTATATTATTGTTCTAGTTCCACAGTATGTAATATAAAAATATTTATGTAATATTACTAGAAAAACTAATAAAATATTCATATCACACGAGTCATTTAAAATTCATGTGTTGTGTTGGCCGTTAGAGGGTAGTCCCTTCCCTCATTAACAGATATCACCTTTTAGCCTTTATTTAAGTTATAGCGACGCACTTAATTAAATTAATAAATTATTAGGTACCTACTATGTCGTGATATTTCTTTAATACACAAATATTTGAAAAATATACTAAAAATGTATGCCTATTAACTAAACCGTAGCAGTTATAATGGTACTTCCTACCTAGATGAATATATGTACGTATAATTCGAATTATAATGTATTATAATATATTATTTGATAGATAGTTTATACAATAGTATACGAACCGTCAGCACGTATATATTATGTTGATATGTAAACAGTGAAATATTAAACCGCCGGGCCAGTGAGCAGGTCGCGTGATTTCTTGAAAGAAAATCAAAATAAAGTTACGATGGATTTAAAGGCATGCAATCCCTATGGTTCTGTCAATGTAACCCGTCAGTCATAGAGGTCGGTGGGTCAGCTGAAGGAGGGGGTGGTTGCCATGACAACGCGCCATACAACACGCCGCCGCGGCGCCAACACTACATAACCACTCAGTATATGTCTCACAAGTTTGTTGCTTTTGAACTTAGCCTGCATGCAGTATTGAAATACGCAAAGCGTATTTATATGAAGAAAACTCGACATACGCATTCGAATTCAGTTTCAGTAAAGCTCTTAGCACTTATAAAGAACGTGCATTTAAATAACAGTTATAAGAGCAATTAAAACCTTGTAGTAAAGCAGTTTTAATTAAGTAACGCTAATTTGAATAGATACTTCTTTATACAGTTCATATTAATATGAGTTATGAGACTAACTGAAACATATTTGATAATGTATAGAACACTCGCTTTTAATCATATTATAAGTTGAATATATCTTTTGTTTATTATGCAGCAGATTTTTCCGCGTACAAACGAAATCCTTCAATATATTTTATGTGTTAATGGTTAAATAATTATTAAATTTGAATTTGTTTAAATGTACAATACAATACAATACAATACTACAACTTGACAAATTCATCTCTTTTTCTATTAGAAAACAAAATTACTTGGCTTATTGGAAAATAACGAGAGATTAAGATATACCCAATAAACATAATAATTACGAATTTATGCCGCAAAAGTATCATAACATTACTGGATAATAAGAATTACAAACACGTAATACAGAAATCGGTACTAATGAAAGTACAAGATCTCTAATAAACCATAATTATTGTTATATCTTGTTTGACCTCGGTTATTATTCGGTAATTATATATGGATACATAACTATTCGTGCTCATAGATAATGGTTAATACCTAGTAGTTGCCTTGGATCTTTATCGGAAGGTATCAGAAGCACTACTCCGCACACAATCGATGTCGATTTTTATTATTTTCGATACAGTTTTTGAGCAACTTCGAATTAATATAAAAACTTTTTTGTTTCCGTTCCGCTAACATTCCAATAAACTGATGTGCGATCCGATTCTTTATTAGAGTATATTAGCTCGTTTAGCAGTATCAAAAATTTTCGATATCGACGACGATTGCATTCGGAGTAGATTTACGTTTTTACATTTGTAGATTTATGTTATTACATTTACGATTTTATTAAATTAAATAAAGAATATAAATGATCTAAACTGTAAGCGTTTTTGAACAGTAAACTTAAAATAATTTTATTAATTAAATGCTTGTATATTAATCATATCTCGAATCATGTTTCGAAACGCATTTACATTTACAAACATTAAAATATTTTACAGGTACTTAACTCAATTGTTGCAGACATATTTGAACTAAAAGGATTTTAAACTTATTTATATAATATTTATTATATCGTAGCATGCCCTAAGTCTTTTATTCACGAAATTTTATCCAATAAGCAAGCTAAATTAATGTTTTCACGTTTCACCTCTGTCCCGCGTACAATGGTTATCCTTCTTTTAAAGTAACTAACAAAGA
Source organism: Eurema hecabe (assembly GCA_026213755.1). NCBI lineage: Eukaryota > Metazoa > Arthropoda > Insecta > Lepidoptera > Pieridae > Terias > Terias hecabe. The sequence goes on from JADANM010006502.1 coordinate 5,061,175, forward strand.
ATTGAGACAAAGAGTAAAGAGGCATTGCATAAGCATTCCTGACACGACTTTAAGGAAAGGAACCTTAGAAATGCACTGACTTAAACTGAAACAAGTACTTAATGCAAACAGAGAAATATGAAAGCGTCTTTTAAAATCTAGGTTATACGCAGATTCACCTGCAAAACTTACATATGCCTTTGAAAGATGGCATGGACATCTTTCCTAACACCTTACAACCAGCTTATGATTTATAAAGAACACGGAGTACAGAATTATGTGGATAGGATATTTTATACTTCGGTTTGTTTCATGCTTGACATAATATAACAATATTCTTGTTACGTAACAACAACAACCGTTGAAAATATTAATGTATTAAGAAAGTAGGTACCAAATGTACTTGATATTTGTACTACATTTAACATTAGAAAAGATGCTATTGTATCTTCTTTTTTTTTATAATATGAAGAGGGGAGACGAGCTGGACGCACTCCTGATGGTAAGAGTAACGCCAGCCCATAGCCAATGCAGTGCTACCCGGAACTTTGCTATAAAGCCCAACTCCGGGCAGGGGTGCACTACACCGACGCTCCCCACTTTGAGTCATCAGATGTTAAGACTCATTAGCCCAGTAATTTCTCTGGCTACAGTGCCCTTCAGACCGGAGCACAGTGACATTTTCACGTCACTGTTCAGGTGGTAGAATATCTGACACTGTGGGGGTACCCACCCAGTCGGTCTCCTGCGAAAGAGACCTACCCCCGGTAGTCTTCTTGTCTACTCTGACTTTTTAAATTATTTAGTAATAAGATGTTTTATAATTTCAAATGTGGTGGTATATTTTTGTAGTCTATGTATACCTAATGTACATAGGCAACCTTCAGTCGTTACATTATCGTAATTAAAATACTTTAAGGTAGTTACAACTATAATTTTCTATATTAAACTAGCTGTAATGTTCGTGATAAATTGCCGCATATAAGAAATGAAATGCGTGCCTCACGCACTCTGGCGTTAAAACATTTCAGATTTTGTCACACGTTATTACAGCAAAAATTATATCCACTATTTATGGACTTCCAACAGAGGAATCACGTACCATCTGTGTATTTATATTCCTTCGTGACCTTTTATGGTTGTAATACAAGTAGGTTGTGAAAATAAAATGTTTTCTCCGCTATTGAGAAATCTTTAAGTCGTAGCATGACTACATAAGTACCTACTACATTTGGGGTACTACAACAACATAGCCTAGCTTACTTTTAGTGCTAGGTCAAATTAAATTAAATTTTGTTGTCAGTACAGAATGGAATAGTACGAATACAAATCAAAAATCAGTAAATAAAAAAATTGTAAAAAATTAAATTGTGTTTAAGTTAGCTGTCTCACGGTCTATTGAAGTCTGTATAAAACATTATAAATGCCAAATTTAGAAAGGCTTTAAAGAGTGTTAAAATCAAACTGGAACTATTGTATCCTTATAATAATAGTACGATCATCGGCATAGAAGCGTCGGCGGAAATTGGCTCACGGGTCGGCGCCCGCGCACAGGATATGAAATCGCGTCCGACACATTGATCCATTGTGCGCGAGCGCATTGAATCGCGTTTCATACCAATTCCACTGTTTAATTGTTATTGGTCATTTTCATTTATTATCGTATTAAGTTCTTCTTTATTGTATACGTTTCTAACAATTAAAAACTTTAATACTGTGCTCGTTGCAAACTAAGGTTTTTTTATTAATATTGAACTCTACGCACTCCCTCAAATCAAAGTCGAATAGTCATTTATAAAAATACGTGTCGTATATTTTCTATATAAAGTTTTACCATGATGTACCCATCTAGCAGATTAGTAAACTAAGAGCTAAAAGGTCTATAAATGCTTAAAATGTTGTATTATAATAGACTTGATCATCCGTATACTGCAATATCTGGTTACGGTAGAACGGTTGTCTTGCAACGCCTACGATGCGTTATGGCTGGCTACGCGCGTCCGTTCTTACCAAACATATTCATTTTTCAATTAACTGCTATTATGAAAACGTCATGAAATGTATATTGAAGCAATTGCTTGTGTAATGCAGCGAAATTTAGTCGCTGTTGTATTTTAAATGAATGATCGATGTTTTATGGGCTTTGTTGTAACTTTCGCAAAATTTTTTAACTACCAATTTTTATTAAATAAAAGCTTTTGATGTAAGCGAGAAACATGGACTTTCCTTAATGTATTTTATGAGATAGTTTTTTTGCGCTTATCTCAGAAACTGCTAACGGATTAAGAAAACTTTTGTTATAATATATAGCTACGCGAGAAAATTATAAAGCATACTTGAATAAGCTGGTATATATGAAACTGCTGATTCTACTATTTAGATTAGACTATTTATAAAAATAAAACAGTTCATTTTAAAACACCCTTAATTATAATGGTTAGCATTATTTTTCCATAAACTCAGAAGTTACGAATGCGAAGTCACGGAAAAATGTAATTTTAGGTTAACTTAACGCACCTTTATTTGGCTTCTGTCTGTTTGCACAAGGTATCACTTTGCCCAGGAAATTTGTAGGCAAATATATATGTTAATGGGTTTTTTATTACCTGAAGGCTAACAGATAATAATCATCATTCCATGTTGTCTATTTAATTTTGTTTTGTTTTTAATGTTAAAGCTAATGAGTACTTATATTTTCTATCTTCTAGATGGACATAAGAATAGGCCCTGAGTACCCTTTGAAAGGTATTACAATATATGTCCTTCGTAATACATTTTCAAAACTATAAAACAAATTGAAAAAGATGCCATCTATGAACAATATAACAAACTTTAAAGGATAGAAAACTCTATCATCCTTATTTCTTTTGAGATACGGAGTATGTAAATAAAATGCAAAATTCGTGTTTAAATACACCTATAGTGCAATTAACATTTTAAAAAATATAATATTTCTGTAAAATTTTTGACAGTTTTATTGGACACTAATACGTAAGAAAGTAAATTAAATTAACTTACCAAATCTGCGTCTGTCCTTGGTTTCTCAGTATATTATAGATGTTTTATAAATTGAAGATATGATAGTCAACAATACTCTTATAAAACGTTCGTCAATAATACTCAATAATATAGATATAAATATGTATAGGGAATAGTTAATTATAGGCACATAATGATATGTATTTGGTTAAATTACTTAGCTCTAAATGTTTTTGTAAATAACGTTAATAAGTGGGACGTGGGATCATAGTTTGACACACGTAAATATCCTTAAAAACAGTTCAACTTTTGCACTTTAATGTTCATGATGTTTAAGACCACGTACATGAAAATTGTTTAGAACACACACAGTCTGAGATTTATAGTTCACAGCGGAGATTGAAAAAGAAAATTGTTTGTTAAACACTATTGCATATTTGGTATCGAAATGTGAATTCACGTGATTATAAAGCGTGGTGTGGTGTGATGGCGAGCGGTGTTGTCAAACGAAACGCATGCGCGGTGGAGGTGTTTTGACAAGTATGGTGGTAAAGTCGATACAGCAACACGAGTTGTACCTACATTAATAATTAGATCAACTTGTTTTAGCATTCATTTGTTATCAGCGTTTGCGAAGGAACTGGTTACGACAATTGACTAACATAATATTGTATACAAAGACATTGCGTGTATTGTCTGTCCCACGTAACCGGCTACAATTAATTAAGTACTCATATTATTTAAAATGTAGTTGGTTAATTTATTTTGGACTTACTCCATTATTCCGAATAGATACAGATTTCACGTTATTTAAAAAAAATACCAAAATGCAATCCCCATTGCAATCCGCATTTTGGTAATTTTTCGTAGCTCGTAGCCACAGGAGAAGCGAATTAAAATCTACATATACTAATAACCGACTAAAATTATCAAAATATAAACAATGATTATACCAGACAATTAAATAGAACAATCTGTTACTTCCAAGTAAACAAGCTATAACAAGCGAGTCTCATTTAGAGGTCAACTAAAAAATAAATTATTGTTGCCATCTATACAATACTCAGTAACTATAAATATAGCTTCATAGCCTGTTCCTACTTACAAAGTATATTAAACATAAATAGGGCTATAATTTTCGTAGCATCAACAATATGTTACGATTGTACTGTTTCGGTGGACCCATAAACTGTCTTTGAATTAATGGTTATTGTTCTTTGTGAAGCATCAATGATCTGGAACTTATAGTGCTTTGTTACGATCACGAAATGATATAATAGTTAAATAAAATTTAAATGTATGTGCCTTGTGTAATAGTTTAAGGCACCGAAGTACAAACATACTTACATATACTTAGACCCACTTGCTGATAATTAAAGTATTTTTAAGTGTTTCATACAACATTTTTACTTGTTATGTAAATTTACCCTAAATTAGATAAAGCTAGTTTAGGCTTTTGCATATTTATAAATATTCACAAATGTACAAAATTCTTTAGTAAATAAAACGGAAGGCGTTGTATAAATTTTAAAATAAATAATTTTAAAATTATTTTGCTGTCGGTACCATAACATAACATTGCATACAACAATAAAATGCTAAATTCATATCATCAACCAACTCTCTGTGGATTACGAGTATCGTATAAAAGAAGCTTACTACATAACTTATTTACAAACACGACCCGAAGTCCCGGAACAATTTACATTTTATATAAATGTTGTATAAACAGTCGGCTTGTTGCATTTAAGACAAAATTGATTTCGCCGGACGCGATGGCTGAATCGTATGAAGTACTCTGCCATTTCCATTTCACGAAATTCAATTGAACTGTTATGTACCTTTAATGTTTCGTATGGAACTTTACATTCGCAAACCGCAATTATATACAATCTTTGAATATATAATGCAATAAATTTGTACAAATGAGTAAACGTTAATATTTAACGTTAGTATTTTAGATTTTAGATAATCTTTACCGAAATATAAGTACGAATTTTCATTCCATGTTACAACGGTTAGCGATGTTATTACCCAAGGCGTGTTGTTTATAAATTAAGAAGTGCCTTGAGTTCGCAGCTGCTAACTGCAACAATTAGAAATCTCATTCAAATGTCTTAGCGTCTTACCGACACCAATTAGAAGCATTGTGATCTGGGTTAGGTCACGTATTTACTAACAGTAACGAATTGTTATACCTATACGTTTTCTCTGGAATACTATAGTACCATTTTAATGATAAAACATTATTTATATAATTAAACAAACAAAACTGGACTACAAAAGATGTGACTTTCCACTTGATATATGACCAATGAATAGAACAGTATGAACAAAACTACCATACTTAGTTTTTACACATCCATAAGCATAATATGGTCTACGAAACAGCCTTTTGCTGAAATAAATACATAAGGCAATAGGTATTATATGGGGCTTTATTCTGTTACTATTCGCTACAAAATATGATCATGCGCAATCCGATCCGCGCATGCTAGCGTGCATAGATCACTGCGCGCACGCCGTAACGGACACGCTTGGCCGGCCAAGCGCAAAACGTTTTTTTCTACATAAACATTGTTCGCAGTAGAAATCGACGGGCGTAACTGGCCATTGTGCCGTTTAAATGCGGAGGATATTAGAGCGTGATACAGTTAAATAATGGAGTTTATTGTGAATAAAGATATGAATACGCGCATGTTTATCTCTGTTGCATCAAATCGACATACTGTTATATCCAAGAATAGAACGAACAGTTTAAACGCGATGACTAACTTTTTTGTCTTTAAAAAAAGAATGCATATTCGAATCTTTATATCTGCTATATTTTACAAGCTCAACATTGCAACAACATATTTCGAAATTTCCCTGCCCGGAGCAAAGTTCTGGGTAGCACTACATTGGTAATGGGCTGGCGTTTCTCTTACCATCAGGAGGACGTTCAGCTCGTCTCACCACTTCATAGAATAAAAAAAAATAAAAAATATATTGTTAGACAATTTCCTTAGCCGTATTGAAGTAGTATCAATCTTACGGGGCAGAATCTATTGCCTACATCGAGCGACGGAGAATAAAAAGCCACATTCATATTTTTTGTAACTTATTATGAACCTAGTAGTTAAGATTGCGTATCGTTTCCTGTAAATTATTTTACTTGTTCTGAGACTGTTCAGGCGCGTCTAGTCAAATTAAACATATCTATGCGCATACGCAATTAGCCCGCATGTTACTCATTATCGATCTTTATAGTCTATAGCTTACGTAATGGAGTTTTTTTGGTGCACAGTGCAATACTTCTTAGTCCTTAGTCATTGTAACCTTGTATTAATTGTGACGTAAAATTTACCTAAATTACCCTAGATTAAAATTACGAGTACTTAAATAAGATAAAAGTAATGAAATATAGATAATCAAGGAATCTCGAAAAAGACAATAGTCAATTAAGGAAATTTCTTTTTGAAATGGGTTAAAAATTAAAAATCTTTATGCTTGATTTTTGTTCTCATAGTTAATAATGAAAGTGCAAAAGTGTAAACGTAGCCATTTTTCTATTTAAAATCAGGAGATCTTGCCTGTACAAAATATATGATATATCTATGCTTGAGATTTAAGCTTACATAATAAAAATATTTTAATATATAGCCTAGTCCTTGAAAGGATTTTTATCTACGAACTAAGAGACTTAATTGTTCTTTGCAAGTAAAGCCAATGACAAAAACAAACTGGCCTAATGACATTTAAATTTGCGATTATCCAAGGATTATCCCCAACACAGTGTGGGAGTGTGCTCAATAAAATTCCACGCTGGCATTTTAAGCCTAATTAGTTTTATGCATCGTTGCGACGAAGCTTTCGCCAAAGGAGCGAAAATAATGTTACCTACTCGTTCATTGTTGGCGAAAACAACATAGTCTACTTATTTATATCATACCTACATATTTTATGATGGACAAAACTTGTTGAGAAAAGAAATGAATAATTAAATAAATAAAGGAGCAAAGATCTGGGTAGCACTACATTGGTTATGGGCTGGCGTTTCTTTTACCATCAGAAGGGCGTCCAGCTCGTCTCACCAATTTAAAGAATAAAAATGAAAAAGATAAAAGACTTAGGCGTAGGTCAAGGAAATAATTGCAATAAATTGATTCCGTGTGGACATTTAGTTTGTGAAATAAATGTAGTATGTAATAAGCAAAAGGTAAACAATAAATGCGGAGCTTGTGTAGCTTTAAACTATAATATTCTGGAAGTATTCAAAATTTCAGGTTTGTACCAAGTAAAAGTAGCCATAACGTGGGAAAATGTACGTGGAGTGGAAACGGGGGTTGCTGAATTTTTTATGCAGTCGGCCGCCTCCATGACGCGACTACGACATTGCATAGATCTTCTACTTGAGTCTTGAAGCGACGCAACGTTTCATAGCAAGCTGTACGAATCAAATAGCTATGCGTATTTTAACCTACGTAAATATAAATACATTTTGTGTATATAATTCACTATAATATGTTAGAGCAATTAATCTCTTCGCTTGACTTATTGGTTAATCAGAAACAAATAAGGACATAATTTCTCTCGTTATTGCATATCTTACGTAAATAGGTGTATTATATACCTACTCTATATCTACCTATAATCGCGGAACCATTATCGAGATAGATAAATATTAATTTTTCATGGAACGACAGTTACGCCATAGTATTACGACCTTAATGGAATTCTAAATAACAGCAGTTGCATTCTGGGAATCACATCATAATAGCACAATCGCATGTTGCAATACAAACACACGCAAACACACCATTCCAGTATTGATTCCTTTAAAAATACCACAATTTTTGCGGAATACTTTATTGCTTTCTTTAGAAACTATTTTTGATATTTGGTCTTTGATGAGATTTATGTTTAAATGCGTAAATAACGATTTAATTAAAAACATATTCTTATTAATAAAGAATGTGTAAATGTTAACTAATTACATTTGTTTAATTGACTTTGTTGTACGACGCTTTAACGTCCTTTTATATAAATCGTGTAGTCGTGTGTATACAAATTTTAGAAATATGACTGTGTTGGTTTATTGTCTTATTAATATGCATTATTAATAATTTTAGCTTCAGTGCCGTTCAAAGCTGTTACCATCAACTTTTAGGATTTTTCTTTAGAAAATTATACAGAAAGCGAAGATAAGTAGGTACTATGTATTTTAAACGTAGATCAAAGAAAAAATAATATTTTTTATTTAATAATATAAAAAACACGTAGTTTAATAAATAATTTATTTATTTAAACATACATATCTACAAGTAAAATATTGGGGAATGTACAATGTACAACAGCTATCCTAGTAAAACATACATATACAGATAGCTCAAGATATATTGATTATTTACTGGTGTTTGGACTAGAATTTCTAGGAGACCCAATCCTAGAAAATTATTCTTTACCCTGCTCACTGTTTTAAAAGTTATTTTGAAAACAAAACAGCAATTTAAAAAGACGCGAGCTAGTTAGAATAAAAACTTTGAAATACTATCAAATTGAAATACTTTCAAATCATACTACCGACTCCCTAAATATGTGTTTTAAAATAAGTTTTCTTTTTAATAATAGTCAGAAACGTTTTTAAATCTAACACATATGCGGCCTGCCAAATCTGTGTTTATGAGAACTTATTTGTTTATTCAAAGCATAGTTTTTCATTGACCACTTTAACATTTAAGCATACACTGAGTCCATAACAACTAATATAAATATCCACAAAATTGTAAAATATGCTTTTTATATTTAAATCAAGCATTACATATTGTGGTATTTTTCAAAAACTCCACAGAACCAAATTAATTTTTATTCTTATTTTATTACCACTTTAGTTATTATATACAGGTCCATGCCAAATTATCACAAAATAAATACTTACAAAATTAATTTAAATATATCATGACAAACATTATAATTTACATATGCAAATATGTGTATCCATGATATGGATATATGAATTTATTTAAGTTTATTATTCTTTAACGCAAAAGTGATTGAGTTTGGCATATAGATATTTTATTTAATATTTTATTAATTTTTTCAGGACATTTATACACAGCGCCATCTAGTTCCAAGCTAAGCCGAAGCTTGTGTTATGGCAACTAGATAACGGAATAAATTACATATACATAATTTTCTTTTGTAAATACATACATAGCAACACCCAGACCCCAGAAAAATACAAATGTAAATCATAACATAGTATAAACAAAGCCACTTTCCCTGTCTGTCTGTCCCTATGTATGCTTAAATCTTTAAAACTACGCAACGGATTTTGATGCAGTTTTTTTTAATAGATAGAGTGATTCTTAAGGAAGGTTTATATGTATAATACATGCATAATATAGTAGAGAAAGACTGATAAATTTAGAGGTTTCTAATGTGATGTCGTAAATAAGGTAGTTTTTTTGCGCTTATATTGCAAACGCTGGCTAAACCCTACGAGGTAAACCAAAATATTGTAATACAGTTTGGTCCACCTTAAAAAGTTCTTAAATTTTTGTTCTAATCCTTTACTAATAAATGGTTATTTACGAAGTGACTTTTAACTATACAGCATTGATCCTTATCCATTAAGTACCTTAAATAAATTGTGCATGTATTATAGATCAATATACTTTTTACAGCATGTAATTTGAGTGAATTGTTCCAAAGATATTACAAATTAAAAATGCAGGTTGTCAAAAAAGCTGTGAATGTTGTGTATGAGGACATTCTGTAGTTGCACCCGTGCGAAGCAGGGGCGGGTCGCTAGTTACAAATATATTTTTCCAGTGTGGGAATCGAATATTGACCATAGATAGATTGAACTTCATATAAATGCATATAATTCTTTCTATCCTGGTATAGCAAAGGATAGTCATAACTTAAAACAACATTTTGACATAATATAACTTATGCAGTGAGCAAGGTAATTAATTGTTTAAATATACACTGCACAAAACACTATCATAGTTTCGTAGATTAATTAATAATAATAAAAATGATAATAATTCTGGTGTATTCTACCATGCTATCCATGGTGGTTGATTCATCTTGCTTAGTGGCACATATGTCATATTCACTGGTAAATTAACAATAGCATAGTTCATATGTAATTTTTTTAGTGTCCTAAATATTGTAGCGCCATTTCTCCCAATTAAAAAAGCTGCCGGAATGTTCACGTCTAAATCCATTCTATAAAAAATACACAAGATGTTATAACAAGGATATTAATCACGGTGTAAGCAACATTTATCTTAGTTTATAAAAATGTATGGCATTTATGATGTTGTTCCTATCATATTCTACACAAAGGGACCAATAAAAGTAATTAGTACAAGTACTAAATGCTTTAACATAAATGGTTCTTCCTTTAATAATATTGAAATTTAAAACTCAAAGGTAATGCTTACTTGTCATCCACCATTTCTATAAGATTATCTAAATGGTCTTCATATCGGTTTATAGACTCGGTTATAATGATTGCTCTAGCCCCAGCCTGTTGGGCTATAGCTGTCTTAAACACAAAGGAACATTCCCTGAAATGAAATTATTTAAATGTTAATATATGTTAACAAACTATTCTATAATATAGAAAATATACTATAGTAAAAATAATTTCTGCAAATATTTTAAGGAAACAAATCACTCGAGGAAGTTAAGAGTTAGTCTATATAGAATCAAACACAATATTTAAGTTTCATTATGTAGTGGAGGAGGTAAACTGTTGTAAAATATTTCGAAATTATATATTATTTATTAAAATATTATGAGGGGGAGACAGGCGGATTCATTTTTCTTCGAAAATTTCATCTGACTATATTTACTAAAAGTAGGCATTCAATATGAAGTCTAACACCAAATATCACATCATATTGTTATTATTCAATAACAAGTATTTTTTTTATTTATAGACTGTAATTTATACAATATAATATAAATGGGAACTTAACGATCCACATAAAAAGTTAATGGTACTTTATGTGTAATTAAAATCATTATCTGAAAATTGATTTCATCAGAACAAAAAAATCTAATTAACATTTAATTTAAATTGGAATGTATCAAACATACTAAAGAAATTACCCTCGCTCTGCCAAAGCGATGTTTCCAGAAACATCATCATAATTTAAAAGATCTGAACAACTATTTATTGGCACAGTTGGAACCAGCCTTGCCTTCTCCATATGAAAGCTTCCATTCTGAAAAGTTTAAAAATTATATTCATAATAATGCCATCAAACAATTGCATAAACCCCTTTTTTGTGTCAAATATAAATTGACCTTTAAACTTTTTCATAAGCTATCATTAAGGGCTTTAATTCCTTACTTTAAAAATCAACTTATAACAAACAATGCGTTTATTTTCGAAATATACTGTTGGTTTATGTACAAAATAATATAATAATTCAATTTAAAAATATCTATCTTAAATTACTAACAAATGTAGCACCAAAATCCTTAGCTGGTCTTATGCGGTAAGAATATCTTAATTCTGGCGGTTCTAATATTTCGAAGAACACATCGCCACCAATGACATCCGCTGATGTAGAACCGTCGTGGAAATGCAAATCATTAGCTGAAAATATAAAAAAACTGATGGCGCTTTGCGTTCGTAAAAATATGAATATTTAAAAAGCCTACAAAATTATAGAGACCCTTACCACCCGGAGCAACTGATTTTATGAATAGGAGGGCTAAAATACATGAATATACCCAAGAAAAACTTAATAGAGTAGACTTGACGAAAACCATAATACGGCAATAACCTTTAGAATAAAATAATGAAATTTGTACTTAATCAGCACAGAAAATTACACAATTTCATATCCCAACATGCTCTATAAAAATGTAAATGTATTAAGATCTTAAAACGTTTACATTTCTTAAAATACTAAGAATAAAATCAATAAATAATAGGGTATCAGTTTTTGAGATTTCGTTCATTATAATTTTTGACATTTGACAATATAGACATTGCCCGTTTGACGTATGCCTTTCTTTTTTTTTCTTTCTATATATGGCACTAGCGTTTAGCTTTTTGCCAGTGTTAATTTTATAAGAAGCAACGTGGTCAAGATAAAAGATATAGATATTAGTCGAGTTAGTCAGTCGTTTCTTTCTGCCATTCGTAAAGTGATAGTGAACTTTACGAAGAAAGTTTAATACGAGATGTATTCATGTTCAAGGTACTTATGAAATGTGATGTTCAAATGAATTACATTTTATTAGATGAGTTGTGGCATATCTTCACAACCTATGACATATCAAATAATTAAGTTACCTATATGCGGAAAATTTTGAAGAGGCTAAAACATCCTAAATAGGACGTCTTACCTTTAGGTGTTTGATTGCCGGTGCATTCACGTGAAATTGACAAAACTATCTCTTTTTTTGTTGGATTTATCTTCTATCTCTTTTCTATCGTTTTGATTTGTATATCATGCTGCCGCTGCTGTGCAGAACACTTTTTCCGTTGATTTGTGTAGGTATAAAATATCTACTATAATAATATCATTGTTCACAAGGCACATCGCTGTACCTACATTACCCTTATACTTGATCGTGAGCACTTCGGCGACGATCGTTGTATGTACAATGTAGACGAATTTGTCTATATTGAAATGGTTTCACGCTGCGTGCTCAAATTGCGGTTCTAGATGATATTAATTCTAAGTACAAAAGTATTTAAAAAGATTATAATAGTATTCTGAATTTGTGTATGCTCAAGTTTTATGTATGATTAATTCTTGCTTGCCCTCCAATATAGACTGCGCAAGGATAATATTCTAGAAATTATTACTTTTTAATGATGTAAAAGATGACGTGTACAAAGTGTTTTTAAAAGCTTATTGCACTTAGCTTCTCTATGGTCGGGACTCACCGAAAAGACATTCCGTTCTACTATATTATCAATAGTTTCTTCACTTTATTTCAAAAATATTTTCAACGCATTCTAAAAAGCAAATAATCTTCCATATTAGTATATTTTTAATGTTAATATATATATAATATCGTCATTGAAAAGAAATTTCATGTTTAGAAGCTTATTAAACTATTTATAACACTAATTATTCTGATAAAAGGAACGCATAAAAAAGAACAAAATATGTCAAACGAAGTTTTTAAGGAAAGCATTCAGTTTTTTACTAGCTCAAAATATTGTGAAATTCACCTGAAATGTACTAACTTTATCAAATATTTTATTTTGTTTGTGTGTTACTTAAAACAGTCTTACTGTATTTAGTGATTTTTATTGGAACAGGTAGTGAATCTGCTAGATATTAATTATAAAAAGTATTTAAACCGGCTCTTGTTATAATTGAAACTATAAATAATTATTGTAAATGAAATATGTGTTTCTCATTTTGTTAAAAGGATCTTTCTTTATTGTTATATTAATAAACCTTTTTTTATATTAATTCTAGACGGACTGCAGTCTAAATTTTTATAATGGATCCAGGTGATGAAAATTCCTTGGAAATGAATCCTAGACTATACCAAATACAACTTGAAGAAATTACGGCCAAAAAAAACACTATCATTCATTTACCCACAGGTTAAAATATTTTAGTAAACTTTGGACTTAGTATTTTATAATAATAATAATAATCTTATAAAACTATGTTTCCAACATACAAGACTCATATTGCATCATAGTGTTTACCTATTAAATTAAACTAAAGTTTAAAAATGTATATACCTTAGGTTCGGGAAAAACTTTTATTGCTGGAAGAATTATCAAAAGATTCATGCAAGATTTGCAAAAACCATGGGGTGAAGGTGGAAAGCGAACATTTTTCCTTGTGAATACAGTTCCATTAGTTAATCAACAAGTAAGTACAGAAGAACACAAGCTACTAAAATTTTATATTTAACTGTCATATTGCCCCTGTTTTTTTTAATTTTTTAAATTGTTTAATTTAATCATATTGAAACTAAAACAAAACGCACATACAAAGTGCAGATAACAGAGGAATGGGGATTTTATTTTTAGGTTTTCAATATTTTTTTATTTTTCCAGAAAACTGTTATTCAAGGTATGTGTCCAGTTACAGTGTGTGGTTATAGTGGAGAAGATAAAATTGATTTCTGGAAAAAAAGCAAATGGGACATTGAATTGACAAAATATCAGGTAAGTTTAAAATTTAGCAAGCTATGTTTGCAAATTCATTCATGTTAAACTTGATACCATCTGTAGCTTCGTTTCTGTCAATTTTCTGTGTTATTTTAAAAAAATCCTAAATTGACACAACATTTTAAAATACTTCAGAGAATTGTGATATATTAAACTAGATGTGACTGTCTGCGCTGTCTTAAATCTGGTACAAAAGGAACCAAATATCTTGATAATAAACATACTAAAAAGATAAAGCTTAAGTCATTTCGGATGAAAAATGTCCGAAAACTGTTCTATTTCTTGGCTTTGTTATGAGAAATAAGAAAAATAACTACCAGACGACTGTATAATAGTACACTCACCAGATCTGAAAAAGTAAAAATAACTAATAAGAACAAAATCGAAATCATATTTTATTGTTACTGAGTTTTAGGAATTGTCTTTTAATAATTGTACATAAGATATAGACCGATTAATTTTTTTTCTCGTTCTTGCAGGTGATTGTTATGACAAGTCAAATACTTAGTGATATGTTAACCCATCAATATATAAGACTACAAGATATAAACGTGCTTATATTCGATGAATGCCACCATGCAGTAGATGATCATCCAATGCGTCTTGTAATGAAACATTTCGCCGATTGTCCTATTGAACAACAGCCAAGAGTGCTTGGTATTATTACATTATTTATGTTTACTATATATCCAACAGTTTGACCAAAGTTTACAAACACAACTGATAACTGAACATTTTTACAAACATAAATGACCAGAATTTGACCAGAACTGAACCAAATCATAATATTCTGAATACACATATAAATATTTGACAGTTTTTATTTCTAAAGTAAAATAGCTTTTGAGCAGCTTGTATTGAAAAACTTACTGTTGTAATTAATTTTTTTGTAATTTCAATCTTCCCTGGACTTCAGCCGTATCACCATCCTAAAGATATGTAGATTGAAAAGTATAAGAGAGATAAAAATTGATTTTTGAAGGATTAAAGCTCATGATAGTTTTATGAATCATCTTCTCTTAACATTTTTATACCGTAAATTAGTTTGAAATATAAAATTCATGAAAATAAAAATATAAAAATCATTTGCTTACAATCTAGGTAATCATAATACCTTATTATTGGTTTATTAATTTATATTACTTAATATTGTTTTCTTTTTACAGGTTTAACAGCAACTCTTTTAAACTCAAATGTCACTGTTGAAAAAGTGGAGCAAACATTATATGAATTGGAGACAACTTTCCATGCTACAATTGCTACTGTCAATGATATGGGAGAGGTTTTGAGGTATCTTTTAATTATCATTACAAATGCTGTAATTAAATATAAATAAGGTGATTGTTGTTTGTTAGCATTGAATAGCTTCAAATGTACAGGGCTCTTGTAAACCTAAACTATTCCAAAGTATTAGTTTAATGACTATATTTAATAATTATTATTATTCTAACTTGTATCTAATTTCTGTTAATAATAATTTAATACATGATTTTTTAGGTATTCCACCAATCCAATTGAGAGAATTTTTTTATACAAATGTTATAAGGCAACAAGAGCAGTTTTAGAGGCAATAAGTATGTTAAATGAATTAGAAGGTTTAATCCGTTATGTAAAGCTTCCCCAAGTCAAGAGAAATTTGGAAGTTCACTTAAGAAATAATCAAGAAGATATAACAACTGATCCAAAGAAGGTAATAGTTTATTATTGTATCCAATTTTTACTCTCTCTCTCTCTCTCTGCCACCCTGAACAATATTAAGTGCTGTTGGTGAAAAAAATAAATTGACATGTTTCATTAACATTTTACGCTGATAATGATATTTTTTTTTAAATATCAAATAACGTACGAGAAACGTGGCAAATGAGAAAGCCACCTGATGAAAGTGGTCATCGCCGACCATAAGCACTCTTAAAAGCTGAAACTCGTAAAAAAACTCCTTACATCAGCTACCGGAAAAAAAAGTCCATTATAAAAAACAGTCCAAAAATATATTTTGTATGCTGTTAATTATTTAATTATTAAAAATTAATACAATAATTGACTATTAAAAAAAAATAAAACCTATTTCGTTCAAATTGGTTCATAATCGGCGGAGATATTGCGTATAAAAAAGTTCATGGCCAATTATTCTCCCTTTGGGGGTTGTTTTTTATTATTATTAAAATTAAATGGGTCGTCCCATTTAAATTTAATTGCCGAAAAAAGATTTGTTCACATCGGTTCATAATTGACGGAGTTATCGCGTAACAAACAGAAAAAAACATACGGGTCGAATTGTGAATTGTGAGTGATCCTCCTCCTTTTTTGGAAATCTGGTGAAAAAGAACCGTACTTCTGGTTCCATTTCGCTTAGAAATAATATTAGATAATATACATATTTATTGTTTTACGAATAACGGTATCAAAAAAACTTGGTTCCATTTGGTAAAACAAAAATAATTGTTAATAATAGAAAAATGTGTAATGTACAATGGCAACAAAAGTATGCATGGATCTTACATAAAATCACTTGGTAATAATATAGTTTATTTTTTTGATCAAATAAGTCTCATTGTATTGTGGTTTTGTTTTGCATTTTACATGATGTTCGTTTCTGTTCAACGGTTCCTTTCTGCGTTTCGTAGATCATGTTTTGAATGAAAAAATGATATCGTACATTTTTGTATAAGAAAATAGACCATATTTAGATGAGAATTCTTGAATAAACGGAAAAATTAATTTTTTCGAGTGGTTCCATTTTGCATAAATACGGACAACCATGATCACAGCTTAGTGAATATGACTTGATCCTTCATAGATCCTTCATATAAATATATTAAGGACTTATTATATTATAATTCTATCATTACATGGCTGTATTATTCCATACTAATATTATAAATGCGTAAGTAACCCTGTCTGTCTGTCTTTTCATCACGGTAAAACTACTTAACCGTTTAGATCGAAATTTGGTACACAGATGGTCTAGAGCCTGAGATAAAACATAGGCTACTTTTTAACTGGAAAAAACGGTAATAAGGGGTAAAAGTTTATATGAAAGTCCACGCGGACAGAGTCGCGGGCAATAGCTAGTATATTAATATATGTCTGATTATGTAATAAGTACTTGCACTATCGAATTAGGCATACTGTAATGGCAGTGTATGTGTGTAAATAAATAAATATTGCTCCATCACAGTATTATAGTACAACATATCTGAGAAAGTAAAAAAAAAGTGGACAATTAATCGTGGAAATCTTCAGAATCACTGTCTGAATGCACCCTCTCCAAATTTTCTGAAGTCGGATTATATCAATATTAGCAACAGGCGTCCCAATTTATATTTGTATGATGTAGATGTAGTTGCATTGATGATAATATTTCTTGTAAATTTAAATTTCAGATTACTAAGAAAGTGGCAAACATGGTAGTATCAATGGTTGATCATTTACGTGAAATGGGCCCATATGGTGGTGCTTTGTGTGTTTTGGCATATATTGTATTATTGGAAAGGCTTAAACGTAGAGCATTGTCCAAGGAAGAAGAAATATTGTATACTTTAACTATTACACATTGTACTGAGTAAGTAATGTTTAATTTTCATTTAAGTAAATATAAATAATATAAAAACAAAAATAATTCTTCAAGGAGCATGTTGTCCTTGCTCAAAAATAATTAAATCATTCATAGACATCTTTTAAAAATTACAATTGTCACAATTTTTGTATTATTTTTGTTTTCAGAGTTAGAATGTTATTGTTGGATTCGATGCAAGATTGTACAGGCTATGAGAGAATCAAAAAGTATTCATCGGACAAAATTCATCTCTTATTAAATATCTTGAAAGAATACAATCCAAATAAAACGATTACTACAGGTAAAGTTACGAAAAAAAAAAATTTAAACTGTAAATTTATATGTAGTACCTATAGCATATCTTTTTGATTACAGGTTTAATAGACACTTCTCAAAATCCTTTGTCAGCGATAATATTTGCAAAGCAAAGATTTACTACGAAAATTTTGTACAATATATTGAAAGATGTAAAGGAGGCAAATCCGCGGGAATTTGGTTTTATAAAACACGACTTTATCGTCGGATTCAACGTGAACCCATACAATAATACACGAGAGCAGTACTTTACTAAAAAACTAAGTCACCAAGCGTTGCTGAAATTTAAAAATGGGTAAGTCTTTTGATATAACATAACATAAAACAGAACTGAATAGTTAAGTAGTTTTGTTGCTTAAAAATTTAAATTAACGTGTTAAATTTGAACATGTAAGTAAATATTGTTTTTTTTTTCGAAAACTTAATATGTCGAAGTTCGTAATGGTTAAATCAAATTACGTCCCAAATCTATTTAAGTACGATTAACCATATACAATTACTGAGTCTTAAGAGTCCGAATAACAATAGTGATATTTTTATTATAAACCAAAAATAAGGGAAAGTAGTTGACACAGCAAAAAAGAAAAATATAGTACCTAAAAAAGGAAATCACTACAAATACGATTTTAATTGCTACAAGCACTCCAATTTAACTTTGTTACTAATTAATACAATAAATTCCAATTTAACTCTGTCTATCTGCTACGTTCTATCGAATAAAATCTGAATTTAAATTATTTAAATTTGGTACAGAGCTAACTCTAATTCATTAGAGCTCGAATAGAAAATAGCCGAAACGTAGATTTTTATAGCAGAGAATTTTAATAATTATAATCCTTTATATTTCTCCAAAAAAGTATTAAATTGACATAAAAGATTAAATGTAAAAATGTATTGTATACATTGGTGGTTACACTCTATCTGTATATTGCCTTGCAACTGCTATATACAGGGCTAAGTGCTTCAATAATACAGGTACGCTCCGGGAGATCACCAGCAGCGTAAATAAACTGCTGGCGTTCTTCAATGATCACCCTTACGCAGAAACCGTGATTTGCGTATATCAGCCCGTGTTTTAGCCAGCGAAATTATATTTTTTTAAGTTTACTGGGCTAATGAATCTTAACATCTGATGACTAAATGGGGAGCTTCGGGGTAGTGCACCCCTATCCGGAGTTGGGTTTTAGAGCAAAGTTCCGGGCAGCATTGCATTGGTTATGGGCTGACGCTTCTCTTACCATCGGGAGGGCTCGTCCAGCTCGAATCCCTCATCTTATAAAAAATAAAAAGGCTAAAATTTATATTAATATATTTGTAGGCAAGATAATTTGCTACAAATTTAGCCCTAACATTTCTTATTTAGTTTCCGAGATATCGCGAAAAATAATTTTCAAAATGGCGGCCCCACAAACTTCAAGTTAAGCTTCTATTAACCTCCCCCACATGTCCCAAAAATAAAGAAATGCAAAGCTCATGTAACATTGAAACGGACTAATAGCACACACGGGTGGTTGCAGCGACCTGAACTGCCTGATATCGACGCGCGTGATCGAGGAGGGCGTGGACGTGCCGCAGTGCCTGCTGGTGGTGCGCTACGACGAGCCCGTCGACTACCGCTCCTACATACAGGGGAAAGGTGCCGCCTACCTTTCATAATAATCATATAAATATAATAATTTTTTTACTGTCCATAATGAAATACAGATTAAAACCAGGCATCAACTTCTTACAGGCTTACAGGCGACCTGTATTACCTTTTATCTTTTCTATCCTATCATACTATCCCTACAAATGCGAAAGTAACTATGTCAACCAAGTACCTACTTAAGTAACACCGAAATCGATTGTAATGAAATTTGGTGCACACATGGTCTAGAGCCTGAGCAAAGACATAGGCTACTTATGAACTGGAAAAAAGGGTTATAAGGGGGAGGGGGGGAGGAATGAAAAGTGGAATTTCATATAATTCCACGCGGACGGAGTTGCGGGCAATAGCTGGAAATAATATCAATATGAAATATATGATAGTTTGTGAGAATGTATGTTTGTTATTCTTTAAAGCAAAATTGTCTGGATCGATTTAGTTAAAATTTTGTACCCTGTGTAAATAGGTGATACCCTGGTTTAAAATACTTTATATCCAGGTATTGCCCCGGGAACAGGAACTACACGCGTTTTCATTATTACAGGTCGTGCGAGAAACAGCGAGTCCAACGTTATTATGATGATCAATTCTGAAGAAAAAAGCAAGTTCGTCGCACGTTACAATCTTTTTAAGAATATAGAAACGCGTGTACATCAGGTTGGTACAAAAAACTAAATCCCAAATGGTATATAGCTTATAATACTCACTACTAATGTTAATAAGGGCTGTTAATTGAGAAGGTAAAGAAGTCTAATATTAAACTTACGATCTAAGTATATGTGTCTTTTTGCTTTCAATACCTTTTTAACTACGTAAGCAGTAAAAAAGCTTGTTCATATTTATAATAACTTCAATTATTATATAAAGAAATATTATTTCTTTAAAAAGTAAGTTCTTGTGTGTATGTTGCTTGTCAAAACTGAAATCAGAAAAATGTGGAATTAGATAATTTAATAAATACAAAATTAATAATGTAAGTTCTTATTAATTAAAAATTCGTTTTATAATATCTTTTTGAAAATCTATAGTTGCTGTCCGAAAAATCTTTAGAGCGCGGAGCTCCAACTGAGAAAGATATAAAAGGAAATTTGTATGAAGATGACGACATTCCACCATTTATTTCCAAGAACGGACGTAAGAGATCACTTATTTTATTTAAATTCACTTATAAGTAAGTTAAAGTCAATTATACAATAAGGCTATATACAGTACACAGTACACTTTGAAATCTCAGGAGCATTACAAAACAATTTTGAAAAGGTTTTTTTACTAATGAAAAAAACCATTTAACACACTATTAAAAAAACTAATTAATGCATGATTAATTTATGTACAAAGGAAAAAGATATGAGTTGCTTTATTACGCATATATCACTCACGTCGTAATTTCGTATCTTTAGATACCTCATTTATTTAGTAGGCGCTACAATGAAACACACATACATACATAGATTGTGAAAATCATTACCCTTCCTTTTGGCTTTGTCGTTGGGTTTGCAATGCTTTTTAAATCCATCCTGTTTTGTTCTGTTTTTATATAATATGTTTAAATGTAAATTGTCTCGTTTTTTAAAAAGGAATTAAAATCGGTTGGCCCCGAGACCTAGCAAGAGTTTGCTCATTTTGAAACGAAAATTGTTACGCTTTTTACGGCACGATTAGTTCGTTCTTTATTATTTTCACTATAGTAAATCAGACCTTATAATTCTCAATGATAATCAAAATATCACTGGATTTAAAACATTCCATCGGAGCACGTGGGCGCGTACGCACTCTATCAACCCGAACCGACAATGGCCGCCTCCCCAGCGCTCGTTCTTATGTCAGTTGTCAAACTCGAAATATCATTTCCTAATCAACTGAAATCGATTAGCGTAGTCTATGCGCCCACATATTTCGCAAACACTTTTCTTTGGTATAATATGCATGTTGTTTCTCGATTTGAGTATGTATCTCACCATCT
Organism: Eurema hecabe; assembly: GCA_026213755.1. Taxonomy (NCBI): domain Eukaryota; kingdom Metazoa; phylum Arthropoda; class Insecta; order Lepidoptera; family Pieridae; genus Terias; species Terias hecabe. The sequence goes on from JADANM010006502.1 coordinate 5,082,770, forward strand.
TGTTCAAATGGGAGAAGCCACTGGCTCCTGAAATACAGTTTAACACTAGTTCGGGAACCTATGGGTTCATAGGCGTATATGTATTTAGTCTTACTCAAATAAAGAAGTATTATTATTATTATTATTACATATATCTTCAGAGTCATTGTCTGTATGCACCTACCAAATTTTCGAAATCAAGTTTTACACCCTGTATAGTATTATCTTTTCGGAAGTGTAACATTGTATCGGGTGTATGAGGTGTATGTCGGACACGCAGACCGGCTGCTGTCGACGACGGCCATCAGCCTGGTGGGGCGCTACTGCGGGTCGCTGCCGCACGACACGTTCACGCAGCTAGCGCCCATGTGGCTGCTGGAGCGCGGCGCCGCGCCGCACAAGCGCGTCACCGTCGTCATGCCCATCGCCTGCCCCGTCAAGGAGCCCATCCACGTAACTGACTCCCTTTACATTTGACACATTTTCAATACAACGCCCTATAAAAAATAAGAATATTATGAGTGTAAGCTAGTTTGTTCTCTGATTGTAGTGTTTTTTTAATTTATTACTGAATGCGAAAACATTTAAAATGTCTCATTACGCTTTTTTGTTGCAATCGATATTACCTGTGACGGTTTTTTTTTTAAAAGGAATAAAAATTAAAAAATTAAAATACGTACCTAGTTTTCAAATTGTGGCACTTAACATTGAATGTTTCGACTGCAGCAACGCTTCGCACGATCGAGAATTCTCAAACTAAAACTAATTGATGTTCCAATTAACTACAGCTTGATTCGGCATTTTACTGTGCACTTTATACTGTAACAAAAACGAGTTACGTCAGCGTTATCTTTCTGTCTTTTTTTAACGTCATTTTAAAATGATTTTTTAAATACAATGCTTTCTATTTTCGACGGGTTATATATTTTGTGTAATTAAATGAGTTATAGAAACGTTTAAACATTTAAAAACATGCATATAGATTGCAATTGTCGAAGACTAATTGTAATTGTTTCTTTTTCAGGGTCAACTGTGCAGTAATTTAAAGAACGCTAAGAAGTCGGCAGCCCTCAATGCATGTATCAAATTGCACGATATTGGGGAACTTGAACCAGAAACGATGCTCCCAAGGAAATATGGGTATCTACTATCTATCTATATAAAATTTAAAAATAAAAGCACTATAGACTATGCCCATAACTTTAAACTGAACGAAATGTTTTTGTAATCTTTATTGCAACAAAAACATGCCTATATATTAAATGGTGATATATTTTTTTTAATTCCTTCGCAAAATTTCAAAACAAAAGTTACGACATCGTTATCTATGTCTGGACGAGGTTCTTTCTTCGCGTTGCCGTTTCGCGGTCATTTAATAACTGTGACGTCACTCCCGTTTGAGGGGCTCGAAAATAGCATTATAGCATAATGAATATACAATATTTTTTAAGGTTATTTTTTTCGGCGGGTTCTATATTTTTTTGGGTGTTACGAAGAATAGAAACATTAAAAAAGTGCATATATTTGTAATATGTGTATAGTTCGCGTGACGAATCTTTAGCGCTGAACGAAACCTGCGCAGTCAAAAATAAGGTATCGAGGTAACGGGGCGCGTGATCGTCGGGTGCGCGAGCGTTGATTGGTTGTTCCAGTCGTGTTGTCTTTGAGCACCAATACGTCAATTACGAGCGCGATTCTACCGATGCGCAGCTATTCTCGTCCAGCGCTAAACATAAATGACGCCTACTATACCCGTAAATCGTTCATAAAAATATGGGCAGTGTTTAAAATCATTGTTAACAAAACGACTTCGACTTTCAGCAAAGTAAGCTTCGAACAAGATGATGTAAGAGAATGCTTCCCAAACTGGCCGTGGGACGAGCCCAAAGAAGGCGAAAACGTTCCCCCAGCTGGGACTAAGAACAGAGTCCGCAAACATAAGAAAGTTGTGAGTCCTTAAGTAACTTCCTGATACATTATAACATGAAATATGTTTTTTTGTTTCAAAAAGCTATTCCATGATTGCTTTAAGATAGCTACGTACAGACGACCAAAAAATAATATTAACACTAGCTGTTGTTTTTTTAGTAAGAGACAGAACTAAGAAGATTCTAAAATAATATATTGGGAAAGGGAAGTCCAAAAATGTAGATGATTACCCTTATTTTGAATTTCTTTTCACTTTTGCTTCCATCTCATTAGCCTAAAGCCTTTCTCGATAAATGGTAGTCAAACCAAAAAATATTTGATTATTTGAATTTATGTTCCCTGACTGACATAACTATAAGCAAATGTTTGATAATATAATTCTAACTATAAGGAATAAGGAAACCAATAAAGAAAATTGGTTTCACTTTTCAAGAATTCTACTCACTAAAACCGGCTGCTTAAATAAATTCACACTATATTTTTTATTCACAGTATCCAAAATATCTAAAAGGAAAAGTGTGGAGTCACGGCCAACAAAAATTGTATCTACATCTAATACATTTTGATACGGCGTTCGACGAACCGAAGGAATCTCGCGAAAAAGCTCTCTATAATTATCTCAAAATGGACGACGGTTACGGCTTCCTTACACTGCAGCCTTTGCCGAAGATATGCAGCTTTCCAATGTTCCTCACAGTGGGTGAAGTTAAAACGTCGATTGAAGTCAACTATGCCGTTATTCCCTTGGACGTAACCGCGTTTAATGTTGTAAAACAGTAAGTAATTATCTTGTATATTCGGATATTTATGAAAAAAATGTTTCTATATAATTAAATAATCCCACTATTTAATTGATACGGACAACTATATATCTTTACAATTGCTTGTAAAGATATATAGTTAATATTTGTTTGGTTGGTTTTGTATCAAAGTTATTTTTAATTTAAAGATTCTTAATTACGCAGTATAAGACAGTCGCTTTCTTCTGTCTGTCTCTATCTCTATGTATGCTTAAATTTTTAAAACTACGCGATTAATTTTCATGCGGTTGTTTTATCAGACTGTTATTCAAGAGGTAAAATCGCGGGGCACGGCTAGAATATACTATTAGAAACTATGCTACTTATATTTTTATTGACATGTACCACTTTATTATTTGTACGATTTATGTTATTTTTACGTTTAAGGTTCCACTTCTTTATATTCGATCAAGTGCTGGAGATCGCGAAAAAATTCCTCGTATTCGATGGTACAGAGAATGCGATGTATGTGGTGCCGACTCATAGACGAAGCGGCGATTATGAGATAGATTGGGAAGTGATGCATACATACAAACAGGTTGAACCAGTCGTGCCGCTCACTGATAGCGTAAGAAACATTTTAAATTAATATATTTTTATTATTATTTATTCTATTACAAATTAAGTGATTTTTATTAAATTTCATAGTACAATAGAATCGACTAACTGAAGCGCCAATTTTTTTCCGAATCGATCGTAAGTTGCATAAAAATAAATGTATGTATGTATATAAATGCAAGTATATGTATAAAATTTGTTAAAGCCTTATGGGGCTGCTTACATACTCTGATCAAGATGTTCAAGTTATCATTATTGTAAAAGTGCGTGAACTTAAAACGGTTTATAGTACGCGTCACGAATCTTTAGCTCTGAACGAAACCTGCGCAGAAGTCAAAAAAAAGGTATCGAGGTAGCGGCGCGTGATCGTCGGGTGCGCGAGCGTTGATTGGTTGTCCCAGTCGTGTTGTCTCTCACACACCAATACGTCAATTACGAGTGCGATTCTACCGATGCGCAACTATTCTCGTCCGGCGCTAAACATAAATGACGCGACCTATATTTTGTGTGTCAATGGATTTTTTTTTCAGAGTTTCCGATTATCTGAATCGCTCAACCAATTAAATCGGATAATCTATGTTCTACTACATATTTATTCAAAAAAATGTCGGGCAATGCTAGTTTATTGTAATGATTTTAAGACATTCTTTATTTAAATAGTTTCTATTTAACAGGAAAGAAAATCTCTCAAAGTAACAAAAGAGACATACCTCAATGCAGTTGTGAGTCCCTGGTACAGAGCTTCAATTATTCCGGACAGGTAAGATAATGCAACCAAATTAAAAGTTTATTTTTAGAGATAATACGGCTATTTTAAAAGGATATTGAATGGAAAATGTAAGCTAGGAAATAGAATAGAAGGCATAGTTCAAAAGTTGAATAATGTTTATTTACTAGAATATAGCTCAAA
>JADANM010006502.1:5087609-5107846 GCA_026213755.1 Eurema hecabe
TTTAAATCGTGTCAATCGGTTGATAAATAAAAAAGTTATGGCAATTTAAAGAATCACGTTGAACTTGCTGAACGTTTGTTGGCGCGGGTTAGGCATTTTCAAAAATGCTGCCCAAAGTCAATTTTCTACGCGGGCGAAGTCGCTGGCACAGCTAGTTACTACATAAATATTAAATGTCCGTTAGATTACGTTTAACTTTTGCATTGACCTTTTTATTATAGGATCAACAACCCTCTCAATGAAGACGCGAAACCGCCCCGTATCGTGTCGATGAAGGAGAGCCTGTACCAGCTACAAAAGATGAAAATGAGCAAAGAGTATGAGTGGGAGGTGAGTGATTGTCTATATTTCACGTGGTTTATGGTTTTAAGAGATAATTAATCTATACTTCTATTAGATACTAATATTATAATGAAGAAAAGTTTGTGTGTTTGATAAATTGTAAGGGGTAATCTCGGGATCTACTGAACCGATTTAATAAATTCTTTCAGCAATAGAAAGCCACATTATTGCTGAGTGTCATAGGCTATATAAAAAAGGATTGTTAACATTATGCCCAACGAAGTGCGCACGGGTCAGCTAGAAGAGTATATGTATGTAACTTCAAAATGAACTTATTATTTGTTTTGTTTTCTTGCAACAAAAACATAATATGTACCTTTATGATTGTGAAAGAAATTTAATACGGTTAAATAGTAAGATTTAATCTTAAAAATTCAATGGTAATGGCGTATCTTTTAGTCTCGTTGAAACCGTCTGAATTTCCTTTTTATATTTAAAATCAAATCTTTGTTTTTAAAATATATTTTGTTTTTCGTGTATAAATTGAATGCGAAAATTATACAATTATTAATATACTTATATATAATGTATCTAGTATCTATTGTCTGTGTTTATGAGTGGTTATTTGCGAAAATAGTACAATTATTAATATATTAATATATAATGTATCTACTGTCTGTGTTTGTGAGTAGTTATTTTCGTTTAGGAAACGTCGGAACCAATGGACATCGAGAGAAACCTCTCGGATGTGACGGTTATGGACATCGAGTGCTACGACAAATTCGTATGCGCTCCGATGGCTGAAGTCAAGGAGTTGGAGACCATTCGCTCGCCGAACGTGCGACCCTTACCCACCGCCATTCTACCGCCGCCGCTGCAGTATGACCTTTTGTTTTTATTTATCTATACTAATATATAAAGCTGAAGAGTTTGTTTGTTTGTTTGCTTGAACGCGCTAATCTCAGGGACTACAGGTTCGAATTGAAAAATTCTTTTTTTATTGAATAGACAATTTATGGAGGAAGGCTTTAGGTTACATAACATCACGCTGCGACTAATAGGAGCGAAGAAATAATGGAAAAAACAAATCAACGGGGACGACGTGAGCAACAGCTAGTTAGTAGATATATTGATGTTCATGCCTCAACATATCTTAATATATAAAAATCTCGTGTCACAATGTTTGTCCTCAATAGACTCCTAAACCACTTAACCGATTATAATAAAATTCGCACACCATGTGCAGTTTGATCCAGCTTGAGAGATAGCATAGCTTACATTCTGGTATTGCCCTGGTAACGGGAACTACGCGGGTAAAACCTAAGTTATATATAGATACCGTGAATTAATAAACTGTTAGACTTAAGTTTGAAATCTTAACAGGATTAGGATTCGCATTATAGTAGTATTATTAGAAAGTATAATTTTCAAAATTCTTCTCTTATTAAATTCTTTGTGCAAAATACACACGATCCTTCATATAAATTGTTTTATATTCTACAAATTATGTCCGAGAAAACTCGTACATACTATACTTGTACATAATTTGAAGACTGGCTCTTCGTTCATACCCAGGAAAACTTTCCATGCAAAACTTGCCAGTGAAAATTCGTAACATGTTATACAAATAAATATATTTTTTTAAGAATGAAGACTTTACAGGCTGGCTGTTTTTTTTTATAACGATAATTCGGACTAATATACTTTTAGGAAATATATCGCTGGTAAGCATGCGGGTAATGGGCCAATAATGTAAATTCGGAAGAAATTTTCCCAAACAAATATATTTTTATTAAGAATGAAAACTTTTTATTGGCTGTTTTTTTTTATAACGTGAGTTTCGTATGCGGGCATTTTCACTGGCTGTTTTTTTTTTCCTTAACGCCAGTAATACACTCGTAGGTACAAGGACGAGATATGCCTGCTGGGGCGGCGGGCAACAGGGCGCGGCGCGGAGCTGCGCGCGGTGCTGGCGGCGCTCACGGCCATCGGCTCGCACGACACGTTCCACCTGGAGCGCGCCGAGACGCTGGGCGACTCGTTCCTCAAGTTCGCGTCCACGCTCTACCTGTTCCACAAGTTCCCGCAGCTGGACGAGGGCCAGCTCACCAGCATCAAGTGCCGATTGATCGGGAATAGGTGACTTTTATTGTTTAATAATATCAAATTAGAAATTTTTAAAAACACCCGACATACACACAGACACGTCAAACTTATAAAAGCTGTTGTTTTTTGTGATGTACAATTCATAACCTTTCATCTGATACCCCACTTGAGCATATTTGTAAACATTCGGTTTTTCTTCCCCAATTTAACCCCCCATAACCTTTAAACGGCTGAATCGATTTTCATCAAACATGTCAAAGAACACTCGCCCGTAAAACACCTGTAATACAAAAAAAAAACTAAATTGAAATCGGTTCATTCGGTCGGGAGCTATGATGCCACAGACAGACAGACACATCAAACTTATAACATCGCTCTTTTTGCGTCGAGGATTTAAAAAAAACTCAAGACACGTACGATCACTTCGCAGTCTGTGTCTATATCATTCTTATGAATAATATCGAATGCACGCAAAACATAGGTAAACACATTACATATCTTTTCTTATTGCCATAAAATCCACAACAGCGCACTTATAGAATGTGCTAGATACTTAATATGTACTAATATATAATTATAGAAGATTACAATTATTCATAGACTTCATATTTTTTACTTCTTTTTCCTTAACGATTTCAGTGCAATATATAATAATTAAAAACACAATTAAAGATATAAAAATTATTAGGAACTTGTACTACGCTGGTGAGAAAATAGGGTTGGGCGGACGAATGAAAGTGGAGCAATTTAGCCCGAGAGCCGATTTCCATTTGCCCGGCTTCTTCGCACCCAAGGAACTGATTAAATTTATTGAGAAGCAAAAGGTAAGTTTTATTTTATTTCTCAACCTTAACCATTTTGAGGCAAAAGCCCGAAGAAAATATACATTTTGTCCATTAGGTTTAATATATAGTTCATCATTCTCTCAAATAATGTCACTCTATAAAGGTAAAACAATAGTAAAGTCAATTAAGTAGGTGAACGCCTCCATAACTTCTTTATAACGCGATATAGTTATAGATATGAAATTGGATGTGAGCGGTAATAATAATAATAAGTAAATTTAAATTTTCACCACAAATTACAATAGATATTCACAATAAGGTACACAACATGATAAAGAATTTGTAAAGGTATCTGCTTTCTGTTAGCATGAAGGAAATTTGTTTGAGTTTCAATGTACATGAGCTAAGTACGATAAGGTTTATACTACCTTAAGCAGTTTAGTATCTAGTTGTTAATCTATACTAATATTATAAAGAAGTACAGCTTGTGCGTTTGTTAAATTGTGAGGGGTAATCTCGGGATCTACTGAACCGATTTAAAAAATTCTTTTACCAATAGAAAGCCATATCATTGCCAAGTGGTCTCATATGCTATATAAAACCCGAAAAGAATAAGTAACGAAGGGGGCACGGGTCAGCTAGTGTAAATATAATAAGATAAGCTATAACTATTGATCATTAGGTCCCCTCGTTTAAGACAAGGAGTATGTACTGTTGTTTTGTTGATATACAATGTAGAAATTTATTTCAAATAAAATATATATCCTTTATTAATTAAATAAAAATAAATTCGAAGTCATACGTGTATTCTTTTATCAAATTGGAGTTGAAATTATAAATAAAACCACATCGTTTACAATGGAATGTCTATTTTCCTTTATCGTTTTTTTTATACCTAAATACATATACACTGAAATATTCAAATCATCTAATAATGCTTATAACAAGCACATGTTTTTGCTATAGTATGATTACGAATTTTCTTAAAGTAAAAAAAAACGGGCATCAAAACTTGATATTTACGTAGATACCAATTTAAAAGTAAAGTTCAAAATAAAATAAAACGTTACTTATATTTGTAAACATCCAATGCAATTTATCTACCAAGCTACCCGGAATTATACAAAAAATAATTATAGAAAAGATAAAAATAAAACTAATAAAAATAAGAGATCAGTCTGCGTCATTACTATATAAACAATGAGTGCTAATCAAAGACTTACAAAAAACGTACGTACTTAATAACTGTTCTAAACACTTAGGTGGGGATGTTCTCATTGGCTTGTCAAGTGTCCATAAGATTTCTCGAATAATCGATTTATATCATTCATATAATCGTTATAGTTCCGTAATCTAGTGAAGTTCTGAGTACAGAAATAACATAAATCGATTGTGAATGCTAAGACCGACGCTATGCCGTTACTATCTACTTACTGAATCTTATACAAGTCTTTAAGTACAACGTTTTCGTAATAAAAGTACATTCTTAATAATTGTCAAAAAATCTTAGGTGGTGGGTGTACTCATTGACTTGTCAAGTATCCTTTAAGATTTCTCGAACAATCCATTTATGTTATTCATATATTATGGTCTTGATATCGTGAATTGAAAATAGAGTGGAATCAACTATGTTTCTATGAAAGTTCTAAGTACAGAAACAACATAAATCGATTGTGAATGCTAAGACAGACGCTTTGCCGTTACTACTTAGTACTAACTCACTTAATCTAATACAAGTCTTTAAGTACACATGTTTTTCTAGTAAGTTATATTTGATCGAGACGAATTGTGAAAATTGATGAATTCCTTTACTGATGCAAATACGTCGTCAGCGAGTTCTTTCGGGTTTTGCATGCCGGCGAAGTGGCCTCCGAACTCCAGGGTGGTCGTTCTGACCAGGTTAGGGAACTTGTCGCGAAGTATCCAGTCCGGCTGATATATGACTTCGTGCTTGAAGTTTATAGCAGCAGTTGGCACTTTTGTAGGAATGCTGGAAACGAAATTAGGATTTTATATGTGTTTGACATATTAAAAATAACATCCTTTGATGATAGCAACGCAAAATGTATGGCACAAATATTTTTAAACATAATAAGTTACTTTTTCTTTGCAATTTTGTTTACTATTAAACTACTCTCTTGATGAGCTTAAACAAAACTGTATGTATAAAGTTACTTAGGAAATCCTAGCAATTTCTAAGGAAACAGCAATAACAATTAATGAATGGAAGCACTTACTTGTGAACAATAAAAACGTCGTTAGACGCGAAAGCTTCCATGTACAGTCTCATAGAGGTGACGATGCAGTCGTTGGCCCAGACGATAGTGACAGTATCGAGTAGGTCGTCCCGGTTGATGTTCTCGAGGCCCCCGTGCGGCGTGTCGAGCTGGTCCCGGTCGCTGCAGACGCCGATTTTCTCCAAAGTATACGCCGCTAACCCGGCCGGGGAGTCTGTCAGGGCCACACCTGAAATACAAACGATACGTCTTTTTAACAGACTTAAAATATGAGATTTCTCAATTAAAAAAAAATATTATGCATGTTTGCTGTTCGGGCGTAGCTTTGTCGTTCATGGACCGATTTTGATGATAATTATTAGTTGAAAAGAAGATACATATATTACTTACGGGAATGTATGAGAGGTACATTGTATCAGAGGATTGGATCATTGTATCATGTTGAAGTTTTGTAACCGCGTAGTAATAGTTAAATAAGTTTTGACTTAAATTTACGAATAAAAGACTGACGTATAATAAAATGAGAGTATTTTAATTCTATAAACCTTAAGATAATATACATTTAATATGCATATTTATTATTTGGTGCCTTTACTACATAATATAATTTATTTCAGTATTTCAGTTAAAATAAGTTTTATTCACAAAAAAGGTAAACTATACATATCTTTATATCTTTTATGCTCGATTCTTTTATACTACCAGAACATGCGTGTATAAAAGTAAATCATCGCGGAAATGCAATGTAAATATGAAATTTCATAAGAGCTCAATACATACCAACTGTATCTGGCTTCGTAGCTTGCAAGTGAAAGTACCCGCTTTCTCTCATGATATAATCGAAGAACTTCTTGAGTGGATAGATCCTGCTTATATATCTTTTGTCCATCACTAGTCTCGGGAACAGCGAACCCAGTACGAATTTCGCATCACTTTTCGGCCTTGACGATACCGGCATGTTTGTGTGAAATCTGAAATACGATATCGTAAATATGTTATGAAAGAGTAACGCGAAACTCGATACTTTTTGTCGAATATAAAAATATGCACTAATTAAATATTTTTTGTTCATTAACTAAAACGACAATTGAAGTGAAATTTTAAAGTATAAAGGTGGTAAAGCCATGCCGTTAGGGGGAAAATGGCTGTCTCGCCTGGGTGGTACCACCCTTCCACTTTCAAACCGGATTCGTTCTATTGGTGGAGGCCCATTTTATCGTGAGGCATTCGTGAGGCACTTAGCTTAGCTACTGTTGTATTGACGGAGGTGAACGCTTACCATAAGGCGCACCTCCTGCCTATTAGCTTGTCATAAAATATGCCCTAAAATTGCCAACAGCTAGTTGGAAAAGGCTATACTAACAAATTGCAATTGCATCATATAATATGCGTTTGTCTGTCTGTCGTAAGCCTCAAAGGTCGATCTATTGCGCTTTTCATACATCAATAATATTATTATGCTTTTGTATTGAACATTTCCTGATTTCAAAATCACCATGAAGAATTTGTTTTCTCCATTAAGTATATAAAGTTTTTTCGAGTAAAGAAGTTCACGTCATCATATAAGTTTTCTTGTACAGTAAAGTGTAAACCATAAAGCTAATAAAGATGTTACTAACTAAGTAATATTACTTTACCATACTTATATATTATACAGATTTAATATTACAAACATCTCAATATTAAATAATTCATAAATCAGTTTCGTGGCTTATTATTAATCTTAAGGTTCTTTAAAGTTAGCAGTCATAATCGAATTCTTTAAGGGAATATATTAGTGTTAAGATCTTTGAAAACATTCATCAACTTGTGTAGTTGACTGTTCCAACACGATATCTTATATTTTAAACTATCAACTAAGACTTGGACTTACCCTAACACTTCTTCCGGGAATACAGTGGATAGGTGTGTAGCCGCTTGTGAGCCCCAATCGCCTGCTTGAATATAATACTGCTTGAACCCAATACGACGCATAAGATTCCTCATTATTATTCCGATTCGCAATGGATCCAAACCCCGTTTGTTCGTACCCTATAAAGTTGAAAATATAATATGAATAATCTCTGTCAACGACTCCAATCAAGCAAGTCAATATATATTTGCTTAGGCTTATTTTATATGACCATCCGATAAACTAAAACAGATTTTCACTAACAGTATATGCGCTATGCGAGCAAAGAAGTATAATGACGATCTTGTTGTGCTATAAAAATATTACAAAAAACAATGAAAGGTAAAATTTCTTCTTTCGCATAAGAAAAATAACGTATAAAATTTAGTGTAAAAGATTGGCTAATAAACTTTTATTAATAGTGTTAGATAGTACAAAATCGATTGTGTGATAATTTTTTTTTATCATAATAAACCTAAGTGATTAAAATAAGATTATGCCTCGGGTAGGTATTACATGAAGTGACTTTTATATTTTAAATTGTATTTCAAAGAAAAAATGTTAAGAATAATACCTGAGAGAATCCGAAACCTGGCAAGTCGGCAGCGATGACTTCAAATACGAAATCATATTCATCATTAGGCCTCGTCAAGATCGGTATAACCATATCGAACTCCTTAGAGGAACTGGGCCACCCGTGCAACATCAACAATGGCAAAACCTTCTTATCTTTAGCCTCTGGCTTCACGTGCATATAATGAATGTCAAGACCCTGAATATTTGTTTTGAAGTGTTGAAACCTATTCAAACGATTCGCTCTTTCCTTAAAGTCGTACTCTTCAAGCCAGTATTTTATGATTTTCTCTAAATACGGTGTGTTCATTCCGTATAATGATTGAGTACCTTCTAAAGGCTGCCGGAACGGACGTCGGTTTCTTAAACGTTGCTTCAAATCAGTGATCATCTATAAATGAAAAAGGAAATATATTAAAGAAAATAGTCATAATTAAACTTTTTGCTGGTACAGGTAATTATCTAGAAAAACCGGATCTATAGCGATTCTCTAGAGCGGGCGATTAAAAGACTCTCTTTTACGAATAACTCGTCTAACCGTTTTAACCGTTTCGCATAAGTTTTCTTATAAAAGGGTTTTTATGTCTCTTAGATGCGTGAGGTCGTGCATGTTAATGTCTTTGTTATGATTTCTTAAGCGTTAGTGCTCCGTTCAGTTCATGTTTTATTTTTACAAAAAAAACGTAGATAAGTAATCTTTAAAACTTATTTTTTTAAGATGAAAAAACTACAGTTTATATGCAATTTTAATGTATTATAAAGTAGGTACATTAGAGTGATATTAGAAAGCCTATAGCAATAATATACAACAATATAAGCAATAATATTAAACCATTTGTACTTTCATGTAATTAATTAAGTAAATTATCATTACCGTATCATTGAAGACAATTTTGAAGGGGCGTATTGACTCGTCGATTTTATCCGGCTTTTCTCCATCCCCCCACCATCTGTCGTAGTCCAGGGGAGGGAATTTTGGCACGGCATCGAAGTAATAATTGATAGTATACCCAAGGAAAATCACGAAACCGCTGACGTAGACGAGTATTTTGATCATCTATAATACAAAGAAATTATATAATTAGTCTAACTTAGAGTTTTGTACATAAGTGTTCTAGTAACATGTGTGTTAACTTTGCTCAATTAATCATTATTGAAAAAACGATCGATGATCAAGACCGTATTCAAGTAATGTTAATAAACCCAGGAAGTTGATGGAATATAGAATTAATCATCTATAATAATTCTATAAATGCGAAAGTGACTGTGTGTTACGCATTTACGCCTGGACGGCTGGACGGATTTTGATGAAATTTAGTATACAAATAGTCTAGAGCTTGGCTAAGGACATATTTTAAAAGCAATAGATACATGTTGTATAGCTTTATTATCTTATTGAGAAAAAAAATTGTAAAACTTTATGTTTGCACTCCACAAAAAAAAACTAAGTACAACATGCTCAATGCAAAGGGCAGTAACAGCAATAAACACTCACGAACGGTTATACCGAATTCGGTGAAATAACTATAAATTTGAATGCAAAATGCGTGTCATGACTTGTAATAAAAAAAAATCTCCATCATGAATAATTAAACTAATAAAAGCGTCGACAATCGAATTTGTATGAATAAAATTAAAAAAAAAAAATTATTGCATTATAATTTATTTTTTTTTTCAAAATAATAACTCAATTTGCACGATAAAGTCTATTACGTTCACGTTAATGACATAATACTGGTTACGTAAACTTAATATTATCACCACGACTCATTTATCAAATGTTTTCTTTAGAAATACATCGTGTGTATGTAGAAGAAAATTTAAATAATATAGTAATTTGCCAAAATATTTGGTGTTAATATATGTACATTTTTTTTTCGCCCTAACTACATAATAAGGCCGAAAGTCCACATTTAAACAAAGATGTTTTCCTTAAGGAGGCCTCTTAACCGATTCCGTGCGGCGCTGTTTTTCACTAATTTTGTGTCTGGTATCAAACAAAATATACGTCCTTACATTTTGTATCCTCTCGGGCACCATAAGCCTTACTCAAAAGATTTATATGGTACCTGTGCGGCATCATCTGCCCGGAAACGGTTAAGAAATTATTGTTGTGCATTACTAGCAGCGTTTCCATAGATTACTGACCACGTCGATCGTCTAATCCTAAATTACAAAAAATACGTATACATTCGAAAATATTTCGGCTCCAACGGTAAAGCAACTAGCTTGCTAATAAGAAAAATGTTTTCTAAAAAGTCCGTTATATTTCTCATCGCGTGAATTTTTACGGAAATAAGCATGGTATCGCTATTTTGCTCACTTTAAATAAATCATGTGTAAACAATAATAATTTATTTTTCAAAACATATTACTGGATAATTTTGAATGTAAAAAGGATCAGATTTTGCATACGAGTACTTTTTCTTCTACCCACAAATAAGATATGTATACTGCAAATCGCCCGAGCGACACACATTAGTATTATTATGCTAATTTCATATGTTTGAATAACTATTGATATTTTGTTTAGTTATAATAAATCAACTCGTTCATACACAACTTACACAATTATTATATTAATAGTTTCTAATCAACGTGGTACATAGGTACAATAGGATGGAAAATTTATTCAATCATAGCACCTTTTCTAATAGAAATGTATAGAGATAAACGTTCGTTCATTACATCGACACGGGTGTACAGTTAATTTTTATCGTAATAATATGTGAGTGCACTCATGGACGACAATCGCGTCAGTTTTATTGTTTGAAGTTAAAAATCTAGGTCAAAAGAAATGCTAAAACACGCAAAATCACTTTCACTAACTCGTAATAATTACACTCGCTTACGTTTAATAGTTTAGCAATTAGATAAAAATTAAAACGTTAATTTGACTTGTAAATACCTTATTCGGATGTTAACTTCAGTGCTGTGTGAAATAGGATCCTTTACTCGATTTACGTGCACAGTTTAGAGTGAGCAAAGCACGTGTGGCTGCGCCGGCTTCGCCGCCAAAATTGTATGAAGATAACGCGTTGTATCGACACGAGAAACGTCTGAAGCGTATCTACGGGCATTTACAATTCGGCCTCGACCTTGCAGAGTCACCGTTTGCGTATCAGTTATTAGAACCATAGTTCCACATCTATGCTTTTTTATAACTGTATGTAAACATAGACATTTTTTGATGTTTGTATATTGACTTTTTATGAATAATTTTCTTTTTTGGGCATGAAAAGGAGTAGGTAAATTATATTAAATGAAGTTCATTTTTTAAATACAATTTACATTTATTTGTAATAGACGATATCATACAATTTTCATTGAAACAATCTTATTCGCCGTTTCTTGACTTTGACCAAGATGGAAGTAGTTTATAGTTAGTTTAATAATTGAAATGGTAAAATTATGATTGTCTTTAGACCATTTTATAAAGACCTCTTGTATTTTTATCTAATTGCCCTCTTTACATGACACGTTAGTATGAAAAAGGATTCGTCTTTTCGTGTATATTATACTAGCTGTTGCCCGCGACTCCGTCCGCGTTGACTTTCATAAAAAAAATATTCCCCTGGAAACTGGATAACAAGTATCCTATGTCCTTCTCCTGGTTCTAAACTACATTCCCACCAATTTTCAGCCAAATCAGTTGAGCCGTTATCGAGTTATAAACGGTGTAACTAACACGACTTTCTTTTATATATATTATGGATATATTTTTCTAAGCATCTAATAATATGTCCATCTAATGTTCAAACATTTATTATTTACATTAACATTGCCTACACTGCATTCGAATTGAGAAATAATGTGGGTATTCATACCTAACATTTTTAAAAAAAGTTTCCAAAACAAATGAGTTTGCAAATAGTATATGTTCACAATCTATTTGAAAATCGCAAGTCATACATTTATATACATTGTTTGTGTTTGTGTTTGTATTTGTAAAATATGGTAGTCACACATGTAATATGCATATATAAAAATTGAAATTTAATTATCTCTTATCGATGCGGTGATATAATTATAGATATTAAAATACGTTATTGCAAAAACAATAATTATCAGTTTTATAAGTCGTGTGGATATGCGACATTAAATACTTTGTAGGTAGGTAACACGAAATACGTGGTTTTATACTAACTAATATCATTGAAACACTACCTAAATTGATAGTTGAATAATAAAAAAATAAACATGTTCGTGACTAACATAAAATTACATCTATGATTTGTAATCCTTTATTAAACTTATCTAACAATTGATCATAATATCAAAAATGATTTTCTGAAAAATGTTTTCAAGATAATATTAATAATAATAAATGATATTATGTAGTATTTAGGGAATCGGTCGTGTGAGAAATATAATGGCCTAGTGGTCGTTTTAAAGGTATAAAACGTCAAAGTAGTAGGTAAATCTCATATACATGTATCATATACTGGCCGCGGCCCGCAGCTTTAACCGCATTTACACATGCAATACATACACATAAACCTTCCTTAAGAATCACTTTATCGATTAAAAAAAACCGCATCAAAATCCGTTGTGTATTTTAAAGATCTAAGCATACATAGGGACAGACAGACGTCGGATAGCGACTTTGTTTTATGCTATGTATTTTAATGGTAATTTGGTACAACTGGCTAGCCCAGCGCCACTTCGTTCACGCTATCTATCGTACTTGTGACTATTTAGTACCTACCCCTTTTTCTCTGCTTTAAAAACACCCTCATGAGGAATATTCTAAAAAGAAGAATACATAATGGATAATAAAAACAATTGTCATAGGAGAAAGTTTCTAACGTTGTTTCAAAGCAACGCAAGCTCCTAATACGTATTTTAAGACTATTATTTAGTTCATTTTTTTTAATCGATTAAGCTATGATAATAGAATTGTACATTGTAGCATATGAATAGTAGAATACATTCACACTATTTATATTCTCCAAACAATCTTAATAGATTTCCTCATGCAACTTTGGGAAATATTTTCCCTTTCGCTTCAGTAAATTTTATATTGAAACTATACAAATTATTCAATTGTTTTTATTGCCTTTTTACGTTGATTTATGTAATAAATGGTCAGTTAAACAATAAACATATTAATTAATTAAATTTAATTTCCTTTTAGATCCGGCCCTCTTTTCTAATGGGCATGGAGTTTTCTCAACAAGAAGCGTTGAGTGGAAAGCTTTCTTCTCAAAGCTTAAAAACAATTCAGCAAAAGTGTCAAGATATGCACAGTACAGCTGAGCCGGAGCCCGAAGGCATGGTACAGAACGCCATGCAAGGATATGTTCAAGCACAGGCTGTGTCCGATAAGGTATGTAGTGACCGCTACTAATGCGCCGGGTCGCGTAATCGCGCTTATGATATTTGCTTGAGACTTGGCATATACAACGTGTAACAGAAATGCGTGGTCATGTTTAAGGATCTCAAAGAATACCTAATTTTAAATTAATGTATTAAAAATTCATTTTCATTTGACCTATTTATAATCAAGATATTGATTTTATATTTGTATTGACCAGCATATCGATTTTTAAATTTATCGACACTACGACATCACTTTAGAGCTATCAGCTGTTACGTGTCAATGACCGCATGACCCTATGACAGTGCATTTCATTGAAAAAGTTACTGCTATCTCTGTCATTAGAATTCGAAAAGTGATGTAACACTTTTGTTTTGATTTTTATATTATCGATTTAATTGATGAATAAATAAAATAATAAATCTCAAATATGTTTATTTTAATCTGGGGACTTGTATATAGACTATCTATGAGCATCTGAACATCACGCAAAAATATGACCCCACATTTCTGTTACAACTTCTCGACAACGAACGATTGGAACCAATAAATTTAAAACAAAACCCCGACAATATATTTTTGACAAAATTATACAAATAGCTGACTAATAAATGTTTTTATTGTATAAAGGAATTTTTTGACAATTAATTAAATCGAGGACATAATAATGTATTTCTGATAAAATATAAGTTTTGCATGCTGTATGAAATGCGGCTAAACATGGTACATGTTTCATCCAAAATGTAAATAACAACTCAATTCTCATGTTTATATGCAAATAAAGATTTATGATTTATGATTTATGGGGCCTAACGGCCAGCCAATCAGTTCTCTTGATCTCTCTTCTCTTTGGTTCAGAGGAAAGTTTAAGTCAAAGTCAAAAGTATCTTCATTCAATTAGGCTACATTTAGTAACACTTTTGAATCGTCATGGCATTACAAAACATTTACCACCGGTTCGGAAGGCAGTTTCTACAGAGAAGAACCGGCAAGAAACACTGATAGTTTACAACACCCCTTCCTCCACAGGTCATTTTGATACTTATAATATTTAAAGAAGCATATTTAAAAGAAGAATAAGTTTGTTTTGTGTTATAAATGTTCACAAATGTCTGTAGTCCCAGGAGGAGCTATTTCACACTCAAATAGACTAAAACCTCTGATGTTCCGCCATTTTTATTTAATTTGTTTATTTTTCAGTCTGTGGCGGATTGCGTAGAAGCATTGATAGGTACTTACCTCCTAAGCGGTGGTATCGAAGCCGCCGTCAAAGTGATGGAGTATCTGAAGGTGTTGCCACCTAAGGTAACACTTTTTAAAACATTTTATATTTGTGTATGGTATTGTATGCAGGATGTAAAAGACTTAACTCCGAATAGATGGAGGCTAGTAATTGGCGCTACACTAAGGTACGCTATTTAGGGTTTAATTATTCGAGCTTAGTTTTTTTACATTTTTTAGGTATTAAAAATATGAATTTAACATAAACGAAACATTTTAATTATTTTGTCCGCCCGAGTCTTGTTCACTCTCATATTCAAATCTGTTAAGCCGGTTTTAATGAACTCTTGCTGTAAAGAATTATAGGTCAACTACCACACGTAAGACTAAATTTTATAAAATAATCTCAGTTGAAGGTTTTTCTATTCATATGCGAATTTCTATAAACATGAATATGTAAAGAAAACAATCAAATCCTTTAATTTCCAGGATAACTTTATGCAATACCTACATAAGACAGTATCAACTCCGATCAAAGAGAAGAAAATAGATGAAGATGAAGTCAATCGCCTAATTAATTACACGAGGGATCAAATTGAGAAAATAATCAACTATAAATTTAACGATCCTTCGTTTTTACTAGAGGTAAGTTTGTTTTTTTTTCTATTCACAAATTAACAGATTTACTGTATAATATATAATTTAATAAATAAATAAACATATTGGCAAACATAAAATTTTCAGGCATTATCACACGCATCGTACATTCGCAACCGGTACACGCGATCGTACGAACGTCTGGAGTTCCTCGGAGACGCCATCTTGGATTTCCTAATTACGTCACACATATTTGAAAACTCCGGAGACTTAAAACCCGGCGAGCTGACGGATTTGAGATCAGCTCTAGTCAATAATGTTACGTTTGCTTCGTATGTGGTCAAACTGGGGCTCCACAAGTAAGTTATTTCTGTAAAGACAAAGTAAAGTCAATTAAATCTTTATTCAACTGAGCTAGGTATAGTTACGCTTTTGAATCATCATGGGACAATAATTTACCATCGGTTCGGAAGGCAGTTTCTACAGAGAAGAACCGGTAAAAAACCCTGATAATTGATTGCTCTTTAAAAATAAAAAGATACAATCTTAATTAATGTAAATGTATAACAAAACAACTATTTACTAAAGAGTCACCATCCTGTGAGCGTTAAGTATTGCTTATTGATTACAACATTTTAAATTTTTAAATTCAAATTCATATTTTTTACCTAAAATAATCTATAGTTATGTTAAAATTATAATAACTTTACAGGTTCTTATGCTCTAACATTAATCCAGAGCTAGACAGTGCGATACTAACGTTCGCCGAACATCAAGAACAGCGGGAACACGAGATCATTGAAGACGTGCTCTATCTCATCGACGAGGAGGAGTGTCAGATAGCAGAATATATTGAAGTTCCTAAGGTCAATATTGTTTGTAAACTAACTCAATGTTGAGACATATCAATGGTTCTCAAACTCATTTCTTTCATAGACCACTTTCCAAACTTCGCTGGATCCGGACCTCCTTTGGCTGAATTACTATAAATTTTCGTGATCTCGAATAAAAAAGTGATCTCTTAATATATGGAAATTCGTTTTATGGCTGAGTTTCAACGAAGAAATAACAGTTTTTAACAAAAAAAATAATTTAATTTTAATTCCTCATTAACCCCCGCTTATAAGGTATAGGAACCCCATATTATGTCTGGGACAAAAATCCCAAATAATATTGCATAACATTTATTTCTTCCTTTCATTCTCTTCCTTTTCTTTCTCTTTCTTTTCTTATTCTTTCTCTTCCCGAGAAAAAGAGATAAAGAAAGATATTTTATCTCGTAATATTTCTTTCTAAAACCAGGCATTGAGTGATATATTCGAGTCGCTGGTTGGGGCCATATACCTGGACAGCGGCGGTAGCCTGGAGACAGTATGGCGCGTGGTGTACCGCATCATGTGGAAGGAGATCGCTTCCTTCTCGCAGCGGATCCCTAAACAACCCGTGCGGGTTCTGTATGAGATGGTGTACGCTTGCCCTAGTTTTGGGTGAGTTATTTATTTATTTTACAATTTTTTGGTAAGGTCACTGTTGACTGAAGTACAAAAAAACAAAGAAAAATTATAGTAATATACAGACTCCACATGTAAAGGGCGACCTTATTTATGGCTTTAAGCCATTTCTTCTAGGTATTCATACATACTTATAAAATATGACTTCCTTTTAAGTTTAATTCTAACTACTAGAGAAAATATTACTGCGTATATTTTAGTATTTTGGGGTTTAAGCGACATAAGTAAGTAAGCGAAATTGTTCAAGTTGAAATTGAAGTTATTGCTGCACCGATTTGAATGCTTTTTCTTTTGGCAATGCTAAAAAGGAAGTATCTTCAATGAAAAGTCACATTATTCGTAAAAATATAATATTGAAATATGTATTTAAAACAATTAATAATAATAATATTTATAGTCTTTAAAACTACTCAACGGAATTTGATGAGTTTTTTTATTAGATAGGAAGTACATGTATAATAGTGTGTCGAGTTACGAGTATCACTCGGATAATAAATAAATATATTTCTAATATTTATTAATTATTTATTTCAGAAAACCGCAATTCACACAGTCAGTGATACCCAAAGTGATGATACCGGTGACATTTACGAAGAAAGGCCAAAAGCATACCATCTACGGAGTGGGTTCCAACAAGTCTCAAGCAAAACGGGCTGCAGCTAAACTAGCCCTAAAAATACTTACTATTTAGAAATTTTAAAAGATAGATAAGATAGCTTTAAAAATTTCTAGATAGTTAATGTTTATGAATATAATAGAGTCATTTACTGAAAACTATTTTTATCGAATTATCCATACAATATAAGAATAGATTTTTTTTAATATGTTTAAATTTAATGTGTTATATTATGTGGCGATAGACTGTTTATTTTTATATGTTTAATGAATTTTTTTGTATTGTCTAAATTTTAATCTATACATATAATAAAAATGTAACGAGTCGCTGTCTGTACATGGAAGATATATGAGAAAAAATATTATAGGAGATCTTTATTAACGCAATAGAACCCAAAACAATGATTTTTGAAATTTTTGTCTGTTTGTCTGTTTGTTTGTGCATGCTAATCTCAGAAACTGCTTATCCTATCTAGATAGGGTTTATAATATATATTGTGGTAAGCTTCACTTAACATGTAGTGTTTAATTTATGTCAATCGGTTGATAAATAAAAAAGTTATGGCAATTTAAAGAATCACGTTGAACTCGCTGAACGTTTGTTGGCGCGGGTTAGGCATTTTCAAAAATGCTGCCCAAAGTCACTTTTCTACGCGGGTGAAGTCGCTGACAGCTAGTCTTAAATATGCATCATATTGTTATACACTTATAGACTATATTGTATGTTACTTCTATACTATTATTTAAAGAGGAAAGATTTGAATGGACTAGGCTCCAAAAGTACTGAATAGATTCTTATAAAATTCGAAACAGGCTAAACATGGCTAATTTTTACTGCAAAAAAGGCTTGAATACGAGGAAATCGTTACATAGTATAAAACAAAGTCGCTTACTTCTGTCTGTCCATATGTATGCTTAAATCTTTAAAACTACGCAACCGATTTTCATGCAGTTCTTGTTATCATTTATTCAAATAGAGTTATTCAAGAGGAAGGTTTAATGTTTATGTGTATAATACATGCATGAATGTAGGTAAAACCGCGAGACGAGGCTGGTTTTAGTATAAATATAATATAAGTTGTGGAAATAGTGAAGATTTTTTTCAATATTTAATGCGTTTAAATCAAGAAGTAACAATACAAAGAATTACTGGATGGTGCAAATAAAGTTATTCTTTATGGCAATTTTGTAAACGGATTTATTTAATTTTGATTACATTCCACATAAAACATAAAAGGACGGCTAACCGCTTCTTATTTTCCAATATTAGTTATATTGAATCATTATAAATTTAAGAATTTATTTATTATTGGCAGTTTTGGTTTGATATTTTGTTTTAATGTTTTCATGGTATGTTTTTATAATTCAGGGTAAATATACTAAAATTCAAACAATAAAATATACTATGTAATATATTATACAAGCGACCCGCAACTGCTTCGCACTTTCGCACGCAACTACAGAATGTCGTCATACACAACGTTCACTGCTTTTTTGTCAACCCGCGGTCGGTACCGCCGCGGCGCTGCAACAACTACGTCCCTGCATTTTCAATTTGTAATATCTTCAGAACTATTCACTTAAATAACATGCTGTAAAAAGCATATTGATCTATAATAAATGCACAATTTATTATTTTTACTTAATTGGATAAGCTGTATAGTTTAAAATCACTTCGTAAATAACCATTTATTAGTAAAGGATTAAAAATGGTTATGGTGGGTTATCCCTAGGGGATAGACATATGCCATCGCGGACTTTTTTGTAGAACTTTTTCAGGTGGACAATACTGTAGTACAATATTTTGGTCTATCTCGTAGAGTTTAGCCAGCGTTTGCAATATAAACGCAAAATAAACGTTCTTATTTACATCACATTAGAAACCTCTAAATTTATCAATCTTTCTGTTCTATATTATGCATGTATTATACATATAAACCTTCCTCAAAATCCATCATCGCATCAAAATCCGTTGCGTATTTTTAAAGATCTAAGCATACATAGGGACAGACAGACAGCGATAGCGACTTTGTTTGATACTATGTAATGATTAGAAAACAAAACCATATTCTTTTTGCAATTCAGTTAAATTTCCATGTTACTCTAAAGTATATCTTAATATAAATATTTTGTTATAATCTTTTGTAAAAAAATAAAGAAAATATGTATCTTGTATTTAATTTTATTTTACTATTATGGTCGTCTACATTTTCTCGAAGATCCATCTAAAGAGTATAAATAAAAAACCTTTAACTAAAACTTCGTATTACAGAGCGGTACATTAAAGATACACCAATATATTAAATGTCTTGCTGGAAGGCTATTTATTATTATATATTTTCGTTTTATTTTAAATCAGGCGCATTCACTGAACGAAGATCGTGGCGACATCCAATCTATACTTATCATAGGTATATTAATCATTACTTTTTGGACATAAATAATAAATATTTTCAGGACATTTATACACAGCGCCATCTAGTTCCAAGCTAAGCAGAAGCTTGTGTTATGGCAACTTGATAACGGAATAAATTACATATACATACTTTTCTTTTATAAATACATACATACATTCGATACATAGCAACAAATTTACAAATGTAAATTACAAATATATTTTTGCGGTGTGGGGATCGAACCCACGACCCTTCGCGCAGAAAGCAGTTGTTACCACTGCACCAAGCGGTCGTCAATGTAACAAAATTAATACCAAATGGTCTTTGCGATGAGACTATCGAAATCAATCGAAAGAAAAAGTTTATATTGCTATTATGTTAGACGCTAGGGTATTAATAAAAATCGATTGTTTGAAAAAAATAAAATCAATGTTTTCTGATTTTATTCCTTTCTATACACACAATTACCAAGCTGAATGCCAAATTTCGATCTATTCAGATGTATCGGTCATTCCTTTAGTGAAAAAAATGACTATTTTTGGACGTTAATCTATACTAATATTACCTGACGGGGCTGCGGAACAGTTCGCCAGAGCACCCGTGATCCCGTCTAAATGTGGGACAGTGTAACACCATGGGGCTTTAGTCGGTTTGAGTCCCAGATAACCTACTTTCTCAACCCACGGAAAAAAATAAGAATAAA
>JADANM010006502.1:5112456-5123459 GCA_026213755.1 Eurema hecabe
ATGAAAAGATACCAATTTCAGAAGTTGCTTGTTAGAGATTGTGCATTTTTTTTTGTAACTTAATGTTTAAATTAAAAATATTTGCAATTAATCCATAAAAGGCACATTTTAAATTACTTAATTAAAAATAGAGAATACATAGATCACTCCTAGATCCTTCATTCTTTTATACTATAAGGCTCAATCTTGAGCAGGAGCAGATTAAATATTTGTTAAATTTCCCTTTGCATAGAATTGGCAAGGCAACTTGCCATTTCTATTCCTTGAATAAAGTCAAAACTGATCCATAACTAGAATGTCATGTCTAAAGCCGAAAGGATATTGCATCCATGTGATACATGCATATTTAAAAGTTTACTCACTTAATATGAATGGATTATGAATTTGGTGTGAATAAACTAATAACAATCAATTTTAAATATTTAAAATTAACTCAATGGCTTTGGATTAAGTAGGAATTAGTCAATCAATTTTACTTTTAAATGCAACTCACCCTAATGGAGACGATTTCACCAGTAGTCTTCTTGAACTTCTTCAGTTGTCGCAAGAAGTACCAAAAGCGAGACTTTGCCACAATTTGGTCAGGAGAGAAAATTCTCATTTTGTATAGTGGCGGCTTTGGCTCACTGTCTGATGGCAACTTACGGCCAATGACCTCATATTCCTTCAACTAAAAGTAAAAGATAAGTCAGTATTTTCGCTATTTAAAATATTAAAAATAAGCGCGGAATAGTTAATTTATGTTTATTGTATACCAGCAACAACATGACATAACCTCAAAATTCACAAATTAAGTATTTATTTAAATTATATATTAACGTACAAAATACTACATTAGGAAAGTCATTTCGTTATTTAGAATAAAATAATGTACTGGGATTCCACATTTTTCAACGACTTAATCAAAATAACATTTCCAAAGCATCGCAGCAACGTGTACCGACTCCCGCACTATGTTCATTCACTATTACCACATTTCAAAGTTGTTTCTAATTAAAAGACGAGTTATCTTAAATGCAATAAACATTTCTGATGGTCTCATTTTTTTATATAAGAACTTATTTGATTTTTATTAAAAATCTTACCTCGCCTTTGGCTTTCATTTTCGGAGATTTTAGCTAAAAAGAACTGTCAACGGAAACGGATAACATACGAAAGAAATATGGCGCGGTCCATTTTAGGGATACCCGGCAGAAAATTATAAAACTACACTGACTGACTACATTATAAATAAGATAAAATTAAAAATCAGTCTTCGGTGATCCTCACATAAACGCAGTGAAGAAAAATATAAATTTAATATATTAACATAATAATTATGATTATCTATAGAAGCTCTTTTATATAGAAATTAGAACATACTCTGTAGTCTTTTTCAGTCCAGATGCCCTAGATCGTATTTCGTAAATGATTTTCAGTTTTTTTCGTCTACATTGCAAGCACTAACCGTTCTTTCAAGTTTCCAGTATGTTAGAATAAGCAGAGCCCTAGTTTTTCAATTACAGAGCACAGTGCAACATTTCGATCAATGTCAAATAAAAAAAACATTTTTTATGTTTCTGGCACTGCACATCACACATGTATTTAAACATAGTGATTACATTCTCTTTGTTTATAGGTACGCATTCAGCAATAGCACTACCTAGGACTACCTACTTTAAAAAGTCCTTGTTATATGAAGGAAAAACAATGTAATCAAAATTCAACGTTAAGCATTTTTCCGCATAATGCGGAATATTGCTATTGGTACTTGCTATGTCAATCAATTATTTAAGGTTCTGTATTTATAACCTATAATTATTAGGGATTCAAGTCTTATCAGAAGACAGAAATCCAAAGACAGTAGACACTACAGTAGACAGTAGACATTAGACATCACAGAAGTCACAAATACTTCAGTACGTACCTAATCAGTATTCAATAATCACTAAATACTAATCAGTAGTCAGTACTTCTTTAGTCAATAGTCTCATCGATGACGTTGTTCTTGTTGTTAGTGAATATAAGTTTTTTTCTTTAATTGTAAAGTTATAGAATAAAACATAAAGGAGACTATGTAATTTTTTAACACAATGTTTTCAAGAAACGTATCACGGGTGGTAAAATTTGGACTATATGGAAGTGTTGCTATTGGCGGCGGAGTATTTGCTGCATCTATAATTTCGGATGGCGATTATGATTCTCTTGCAATTGTAAGGCATACGAGGGCAGCTAGAACTGCAATAGATATTGGAAGGATATATAAGTCTATGCTTTACAGTAAAGAGTGGGATAAAGAATCGAAGGAATATTTGCAAGTAAAAAGTGATGCTCACAAAGCTGGAGCTGAGAAACTACTTGAGTTATGTAAAACTAACAAAGGTGTGTACATTAAAGTTGGACAGCACGTAGGTGCCCTCGATTATTTGTTGCCTAGTGAATATGTTTCTACCATGAGAGTTTTGCACAAGGATGCACCCAAAAACACAGTTGAAGACTTGTACAAAGTTATTCGAGATGAGTTAAATGAAGAGGTAAGTGTCCATAGTTAATATGATATAAAGAATACCATGGAGGTTGAGCATAGGACATGTGATTTCTGTTAAGACATGTGTGTTCTGTTTATTATGATGCAATAATTATGCAATAAAAAATGTCACTTAGAAGTTGCATCTCTATTATTTCATTATAATCAATATAACATCTATACAATTTCTTTTCCGAACGATAAATTTAAAATTTCATTAAAAAAGTGTAACATACAACTTTTGTAATGATCTTTTATGTCATTGGTCTTGTAAAATGTTTTGTACAAATTTTTAGCCATCTGAATTATTTATGGAATTTGATTCAGAACCTCTGGGCACAGCATCACTTGCACAAGTCCATAGAGCCAGGTTAAAAGATGGCACAGAGGTTGCCGTTAAAGTCCAACACCATTATGTGAGAAAGAATATTTCTATTGACCTAACATGGATGGAGTTCCTTATCAATATCATGTCAAGAGTGTTTCCCGATTTTCAAATGGAATGGCTTGTGGAAGAAACAAAAAAGAACATAGCAAAAGAATTAGATTTTTTAGAGGAAGCAAAAAATTCAGAGAAAGTAGCTAAGTTGTTTAAAAATTATACATGGTTGAAAGTACCCAAAATCTTTTGGGACTTCTGTTCAGAGAGAGTTCTTGTTATGGAGTATGTTACAGGAGGACAAGTGAATGATATCAAATATATTGATGTAAGTATTATAGAATTTCCTGTGTATAAAAAGTCATGAATATTCATGCTCACTTAACAAAATTTTCAAAAGTAGGTCAAAGTACAAAGTTGCAACAACTAAAAAAATTTCAAGCACCAAAGCAGAATGTATTGAATATCAATGTTCTTTTTCATTATTATGTATTAATTTACAACAATATCTTTACAGAGTCATGATATCAGCCGAACAGATTTATGTACAAAACTTGGAGATCTTTATTCCCATATGATATTTGTGACTGGGTTTGTGCACAGTGACCCTCATCCTGGTAATATAATTGTAAGAAAAGACCCAGGAGATAAAGATGTCACAGTCTATCTTTTGGACCATGGTTTGTATGCTGTAAGTTATCACTTATTTTGGTATCCTCACTCATTGATTAATTAATTCAATTACAAATTTTATAAAAAATCGAAATAATATATAATTATATAATTCTGACTTTGTGCTTATCTATAAATAAAAAATATAATGACAACACACATTATAATTGATGATAATCAACTATATCAAAATTATGTTTTATATAATAATTTATTTACATAACCATTACAGCAACTTTCAGACAAATTCCGTTATGATTATTCAAAGCTATGGTTATCAATAATAGCAAGGGATAAAGAGGGAATCAAGAACTTTGCAAAAAACCTTGGTATTCAAGAGGAACTGTACGGTTTATTTGCATGTATGGTAACAGGAAGGCCATGGGACGTTATTATGAAGGGTATTGATGTAACTAAACCGTCTTCAGGCGAGGTAATTATAACATTCTGACTGATTAATATCACCAATACTTTTTGTTACCAGCCTTGCTAAATTATTCCTTTTGTACATCTGTAAATAATTCCTAATATTTTAGAAATCAACATTTCAAAATGAGTTACCGAATTTCCTCCATCATGTGACGCAATGTTTGCAACATGTAGATAGACAAGCGTTGCTTGTGATGAAAACAAATGATTTAATAAGAAGTATAGAGTATACGCTAGGTGTGCAACAAAAGATGTGTGGTTTCATGGTTATGACCAAATGTTGCACGGAGAGTATATTCAAGCTTGAGATTAAGGTAAGACTTTTTTGTGTTGTTGCTTAAAATAGACAGAAATTTCTATGTCTTCTATAATTACGGCAGATATTTCAACATATATCTAAATTTATTTTTTGATAATATTGACATACATATAAGGAAGAAGTAACATTCTTAATAAAACCCTTTCTAAAACATTCGGTCACTAATATATTACGATCTCATTTAAATGGAAACAATATACTATTTCAAACTAAGGACTACTTTGTATGCATAATGCCTACCGAAACAAGGTTATAATTCAAACCTATGTGTGTTGAATAATGATTTCATCAATATTAAATACAATACACAGAGACGTCCTTAATGTAGGGGTTCTTAAATATTTCTTAATCATTATAGCTATTTTTTTTTTTCAGAACGAACCATCAAAAGTGAAACGACAGATTCTTAATTTGAAGTATGTATGGTCACTATTTGTTCTATATCTCTACGGTGTTTATCTAAATATACGACACAATGTAGATTTTATGTGAATATACCAAATTGATAGGTTAAGTTTTATGATTAAATTAACGCCCAAAGCTTTTGAATAGTTAGCTCTTATATAGCTCTAATGTGTCTTGTAAAATCTATCTTCATTGTAAACATGTATTTAATTGTATAATAATCTTACATACCTAATGTGTTATTATAATGACAATAAAGTATTTTAAATATTTTGAAATTTTTTGGTTATGTATCGCTATCTGGCAAGTTATGCTAATATGTATATAGAATTAGTCTCACCAATTACAACAAGTATATACGAGGACTGTCTATAAACAATAAATAATAGATTAAGTACATTATAGACATAGCGACATTATAAAGTTTTGATTCTCTTCAAACATTTACATGCAGACTATTTAAATTATGATCGTGCTCTTTTCGTCAAATTCTGTTCTTGAATTTTATATACTTTATATTCACTTAGAACATGAACTTATCCTTTATAATAATTTACTAATTTCAAGTGTACAGGTATCATTTGACCTTTTAATGATTTTCTTGAACAGTCTTTCATACAGAAAAATAATCTGTTGGAATCAGCACAACGCATAATACAAAGTGTTGGTCTCGAATAAAAGCGACCATGTAACAGTAAACGGTAAAAATTTATAAAGAAATACATATACATACATAATATGTAAGTGGCTGAGTTAGAAGTGAGTGACATATTTTGCTAGTCACGTTTTTATATTTACCTCTTATTGAAACGGGATAATGTAGTTTTATTTACTCAAGGCGCAGACCGTCATCAATTTGTACATACCAAATGAATTTTGTACATACGGATCTAAGCTATGTATAGGGGCTATATTAGTAAGTAGATAATGCATAAATTATTTTATACATAATATATTTGTTGAAAATAAACTTTTATTAAAAAAACAAGTGTTTTATTACATTCAAAGTTGGATTTTATTTTCTAATATTGATAATTTAGTACTCAAAACGTTAAGATCGTTTTGAATCTTCATTAATATGTTCGTGAAATTGTCGCGACTTTTTCTGGTCTGAAGCTTGTAGAAAATAGAGGATGTCGATATTTTACACGACATTTCTGATGGCTTGTAATCGGAGTGCAATAAGTTTGGGGGAATATCCATAATATCTTGTAATTTATTGACTTCTACAGTTTTACTAGATAGTGTTCTTTGACCTGGAACTAATAAAGACGCAATAAATAACTAGATTTTTACTATTTATATGATGGATTTTTACCCCAAGGAAAATGCATCATTACCAGCTATATTCATACATACACATATATTCATACACATATAGGCTACACCTGTAATCTAATAACAAAAGAAAATATTTTATCTATCTAGGCATCATTTCATTTTTGTTTTAATTTGGATTAAATTCAGTTCAAAGTAACTTAACTATAAGGTCTTATAGATCAAGTTTTATTTCGAATGCGAATATATGTAACTAGGTCTAAAGTAAAGTCTTAATTAAATTGCACATTTTATACATCGTGTACTTTTTGTGTTAATAAGTTATACGAACCTAAAGATTTCCCGCTGCCCTCATTGTGTTCTTTTTCTTGCAATTCGCTACAGGAATTGCTATTTCGATCCAAAATTGTACTGTCTCCCATTGTTATCATGTGATGAAATGTTGTTGATGCTGTTAAATGTGACATACAGAAAACTATAAATATGATTTAACTCGACCATGTTTCTTGTAAATAGGCAATTTCAGTAATACGAAATAAACATACATGACCCTTTAGGCGGTGGCCATACTTCCAAAATGTATGGATGTTGTGGGTCATTGCCCTTGCGAAGTTCCGTTAACGGCAAATCTTTACCGTCCTGTGTTCTGAGTTTAATAATTTCGTCGCAGTAATCTGGTAGGTCGAGGAGATGCCAAATCTTCTGTCTTAACACAGATATTGAAGCCGTCGGCTTCACTGCTATGTACCGGAGGCTTTCACCTAGGACTGAGTTTTATTGTTATATTATGAGCAAACATGTAGGTAGGTACATTGTAGGTGTGCCCATGAAAAAAATACCAAAGACCAGCACAGCGCGAAGGCGAACGAAGCGTTTCTACTACTAACTTCATATCTTTGATAATAATTCTGTTTAATGTTTATCGACAGGACTGTTACCTATATATCTATTTACATAATATAAAGTGGAAACTTACCGTCTAGATCTTGCCGACGAATTATTAAGAAAGTAATAACATCCTTCTTAAATAACAAACTAGGCGCTTTTAACAGTTTGATCAACGACATTTCAATCAGAATTCCTCAATACATTTTCACAGAGGTTTTTTAATAGCCATTAAATGGAATACGAGTCACTTTTACCGGTTTAATTAAAATATTTTCTAAATACTTGTATATATTTCCAACATCATATTTATAAATATTATTACTTTATAACGTGACGTTCTTTGATTTATGTCATATTTTTTTTCCTGAACAATAAGAAGGGAGGACACAATCTCTGTTCAACTCTCAGAACAGAATATAAGATTCAGAGGTTAAACTGAAGGATGGCATGGAATGAAAATAAAGCGGCAAAACATTGAAAAAATATTTATAATGGTTCTTCAAACCATTCTTTCACTTTAGCAGAGTTATCAGTTAGGGGCAAAATAAATAAAACTCCATTAAGATCATATTATGTTCTTTTGTATTTAAAGATATAACATATTTATTCAAGTTTAGTCCCTTGTAATGCGTACCACAAATGATTGAAAAACACCCACTGCCATTTATTTATAATTGGATAATAAAATAATCCGTATGTATTGTCTACTTGGCAGTTATCTGAAACAGTATTAAAATTGTTATTGGTAATTACTAATTATATAAGAAACTGGTTTTTATCCAGATTATCGTATAAATGCATTTGTAACAAGTGAATAGACTTTAAAGATATTCTTACATTTTTGCATAAGTTGTGTTACTCCTTCAGGCGATATAAATTTCTCAAAATCATGTAGACCTTTAGCAACGACTTTGAATATATTTTCGGCCAAATATATACCAAAGAAATTAGCAAATCTAGTTTTGTTAGGTGCGGTTACGAATATTTTTCCTCTTGGCTTAAGAACTTCTAAGCACGACTTTATAAACAGATCTTTGTTAACCACATGGTCAATGACCTCTGAAGCGACCACTGCGTCGTAGTAGTTTTGATAGTTTTTCGCATGTTCCTAAAAAAAGAAAATAATAAGAACACATCTTGCAAGCTACGGCTTACGTTTGTAGAAAATTTAAATGATTTAAAATTTGTTTACCTACCTCAATAGTTGTGCAAATATAGTTCGGTTTATTTTGTTCGGTTGTAAAATTATTATTACAATGTTCTTGAGCTAAATGAATAAGACCCTCGCTGGGATCAATGCCAGTTACTATTGCTCCTAGTTTTGCTAAGCCCTGAAATAATATTATACATACAAGACTATTTAAGAAAATATTAACATTCACAGATGACGCAGAAAAAGATTAAAAATAAGAGAGATATTTTAAGACGTTGCTTGAGATAATTAAATTACTGATTTTCAGATTGGTTTCTTACTAAATAATAATATTTTACCTCTGAGAGTAAGCCACCTCCACAACCAATGTCCAATATTTTTTTATTTGCTAATGGTATTGATGTGTTTTTACTATAGCCATCTGATGTAATACCATCCACTATGTATGGAATTCTGAAATTATTTCATATTTTTTTATGATTTATTAAATACACATTTACAGTTAAATGATTTCACTATACCTTTTTGAAAGAAAAATGATTTTTAGATCATAGGCGCGCATTTATTTCAAATACTTAATAAAAAAATATTCACCATTAATTATTTAATAACATATTGTATGTATACAGGGTTACTGGGTAAGTCGACCTAGATCCTTTACTAGGTTGCAGTTTTCATTATTTCTGACTAATTTGACTATGAAATACTAAGTATATCCCAAACATAACCGTTATCAAGTTATTGGACTTTAAAGACTTTTAATAAAAATGACAATTTTTTGTCTACTGTTCCACTTCTTTTACGTTTTATTTTTAAGAGTATCTGCAGGATAAGCCACATACATTATTTTTTTAAATATTAAGCAAAGAAAAAAATAATTACGAAGAATTTATTCTTATTTTTTTACTTTCGACCATATTCTGCGAGCCTGTCGGTTTGATTTATTATATTAATTATTAATGAAAATAATAAAGCCACTTACCTAGTGTACAAAAACAGTAAAAAAGTGGAACAGTAGACAAAAAATCGTCATTTTTATTAAAAGTCTTTAAAGTCCAATAACTTGATAACGGTTATGTTTGGGATATAGTACTTAGTCAAATTAGTCAGAAATAATGAAAACTACAACCTAGTAAAGGATCTAGGTCGACCTACCCAGTAACCCTGTATATTATATGTTATAATATATAATACCTTAGATCGTTTAAGCTATGTAAGGCTAGAACTGAACCCCGTGGTTGCCACCAGCTATCTTTTAAATTTGTATGTCTTACTACTTCGCCCTTGTCAACAGTAGAAAGTTCATTGTTAAGAGACATTTTAGGTTTCGATACTCTGAAAAGTATGAGAAGGTATATATGTTGGTAAAAAAAGTATGGTTTTTAGGATTTGCTACCCGAAAAGAAAAAAAGAAACGTCCGTCGGTCTGACTGGTCAATACCCATTTAGTCGAAATAAAATATCCGTCTAATATATTGGTTTTACCTATTAGTAGTATCATTATAATCTAATTAAAATCAAACAAAAATGATTTTGCTGAACAAGAAGCAACTTAGAGATCTACTTTAATAATTATTTATTATAGAAGTGGGTACACCGTATATAATATATATCATTGGGTAGAAAATGTGTTTCCATAAATTCTCATACTATAAAATTATTAGAAGGAAAGTTCTTACCTGCATTTTATTTCACAGATATTTTAAATAATATACCTACTACGAACTATTTAATCCAAACATTATGGTACATAATACATAATACCTTTCTTGGAAAATAATGAGAAACTTAAAAAAAAAATTTAATTTAACAAAAAAAAAAATTATATGAAATCTAGTACTTACGTTTATTTCGGTAATTGAGCACGAGTTGCTGAGGCCTGCGTTTTAAATATGAAGTTGCAATGGTACATAATTACCTGTACCTACGTTAAACATTACAATAATATATTAAGCAAGAACATAATCTAAATATAGTCTTGTTTTTAGGGTTCATTATAGGATAAGTACATGTCAGCCTATATTTCTGAAGGTACATCCGAAGTTGGAAATGCATGGATAATAAGCTATGCAAGTAAATTATGAATACATACAATATAATAATATTACTTGTTATTTGACAACAAATTTGGGTGTGATTTTTCTGGCGTATCTCGTAAACTGAAGCAGTTCGAAGACAGATGGAATATCACATATAGGTATCATTTGTTAGTTGTTACCTATAGGCGCAATATTCAATCAACGATTTTTTAAATAAAGTCGTCTCTAGAAATGTTGCTTTTATAATAACCAGTTAAAAATATATGATAAGTAGTATCACACCATTTGTAAATTTGTTAAAACTAAGTAAGTATTTACGTTTAAATGACGCGCTACTAATGGTTGGTGGTACAAAAAAAATGAATTTCTAACGGTAGTAAATTCTACGGAACCTTACAGTGAATGCGACCCGACAAGCACTTAGCTTGGTTTTGTTGAATGCATGAAGGTTAAGGTTTATCCACCTTCAACCGATAATACTACATAAAAAATATTATGTTGTTTACGAAGTTATCTTGTTACTTGTATATACTTATTGTTAGCTATAGGTATAGTATTATCTTATAGTTGGTCGGTGATTAGTAAATAATGCTTAAAAATATTTGTGGATTTGGATGAATCAATGTTTAATAAATCAATGTCTATGGAGAATAATAACGTTACTATAATTTCTTTTGATTTACTTTATAAAATGTTATTGTGCTCTTGATTATTGAAATGTAGTTTATTTTTTTTTATTTTTTTTTTTATGTTGAAAGGTCAACGTAAAAGCTGACGGGCCACCTGATGGTAAGCGGTCACCGTCGCCTATGGACACGGGCAACATCAGAGAAGTCGCCAGTGCAACGTCGGCCCCGAAGGAGAAATTTTTTAATACCTTTTTTGAAGAAACCCATGTCAAAACGCTCCGAAAATACTTCAGAAGGAAGCTCATT
>JADANM010006502.1:5136997-5154505 GCA_026213755.1 Eurema hecabe
CCTGCTACTTTTTAAGTAATTCTACTCGTTTATAAAAAGTACCTGATTAAGTTGAAGCTATGAAGGGCTTTAATGCTGCCATTTGGATCCCACCAATCTTTCATTAAGTTGCTGTGTCGTTGGACATCTCCTTCGTCAACTGTTGAGTTTGGTTTGTTCGATGTTGATAATAATCCAGTTGTTGTACTATAGCTCTGACTGAAGCTGAAAATTATAAGAAATGAATGACAATAATAACTTATTAATGTAATTGATTTAAATAGTATTATATAATACCTTAGACTTCGTAGTAAAGAAAAATACTTACGCATTATTAAAAAAAAAATTGCATCCAGCAGACAGTGGTCGAAGTAAAGGTAGTTTCATTTTGAACGGTAATTGAGAACTATATAACATAAAATAGGTTAAAAGGTATGACAGAAAAGCTTCACGTACGTATTTTACATAGTATGATCTCTTAATGTGCAACAGTAATTTGTTTTTCTTATAATTGTTTTTAACTGCAATTATTACATGTAGTTAACTTATAATTCACAAACAATGTAAGCGGTATATTTATCATTTATTTGCCTATTGTCAATCATAAATGTCAATTGTCAGTTGTCAATTATTATTTATTTTTTTATATTATGGCATTAGCGTCTAGCTTTTTGCCAGTGTCAATGTAATAAGAAGCAACATGATCAAGATAAAAGTCGATATGAGTCAAGTAAAATCGTCATCAACTCGTCTTTAGTCGAGTCAGTCAGTCGTTTCGTTCTGCCCTCCGTAAAGCTATAGTGAACTTTACGAAGAACCTCGACGAATCTTGGAGCAATCCGAACGCCGCTACTATGCGCTCTCGAATTAATTCTTCATTTCCTAGACACTTACAAGACAAAGCTCATTAACGAAGTGTTTTTTTATACTCCTTGGAATGTATTATATTAATATTATGGCGATTTGAATATTAATCCTTTGTAAAGCTTGTTCAATTTGAGTTTTGACTATCAAATTTATTATTGAAATTGACAATGACAACAAAAAAATCTCAATTATGAACAATAATTATGCCTTATACTAAAAGAATAATAAAGACGGAACGTCACTGAACTAATGTTGACGCCAATTGTCGCTTACAATGTGTGCGTGAGGCTTTGACTTTTGTGTACGGATAGCACTAATCATGTGTGCATAATGTTGC
Organism: Eurema hecabe; assembly: GCA_026213755.1. Taxonomy (NCBI): domain Eukaryota; kingdom Metazoa; phylum Arthropoda; class Insecta; order Lepidoptera; family Pieridae; genus Terias; species Terias hecabe. Next base: position 5,138,181 of record JADANM010006502.1, read on the forward strand.
AAACATTTTTAAATCTCCCAACCGTTACTTGGATAAATTTATTGTTCACGTAATGTTTCGAAAAAATAGTAATATTCGTTTTAATAACTTTTATCTGTAATTCTATTTTGGTAATGATTGTGTAAATGATATACATGTAGATACGTAAATACATGAAAATAACAAAATATAATGAATACTGAGCACATACAATTTTAGTACCTATTTCTTAAATAATAGAATAATTTTTGTTTTATCAAATGAGTTCTATATTTTTAATGTTAGTAACAAAAAAGTTTATATAAAAAAATACAATAACTTCTTAAGTAGGTAGTTAGGTCCATATTAACTTTGATTAAAAAAACGTATGCAATAAAAAATAAGAAAGAAGCATATGGGAACTCATTAGGCGTTAGGTTAGTTTAGGTATATTTTAATTTTACACAAAATTTCATAATTTCCCACAAACACGGTAAAAATTTTTAAAATGTTATATAGAAACATTGTTTTTAAAGCCGCCATGAATATGGGGGAGGTTTTGTGTTCCTAGCTTGTCAAGCTAAAATGTTTAAAAAATTAAATAAATCAATTATGATAAACTACTAATTACCTATGAAAAGATAAACCAGATTTTTTTAAAGGTTTGCTGAATTAATTTTACAGTTTTTATTGCACAATACGGCATTTTTGTAAAAAAGTATTTTATATGTATTGATTTGACAAGCGTAATCATTCACGGCTGATAGACACTGTCAGCGAAACCATATTCTATTTGTACGTACATATTGTATTTTCGGCTTATTTTTTAGTTCACAACGTTCCGTCTATATTATTCTTTTAGTCTAAGAATTATGCATAAAGTTGCCAATAAAAATGTTGATAGTACCAATGAATCGTTTTCTAAAAGCTCATTCACCCTTACATTTGTAATAGAAATCCTTGGGCTGGATGTTTGGCATGATTGTAACGAGGGCTGGTTGGATTTAGGAACATGCTATCAAGCCATTAAAATACAGTATCAGTTATATCCGGGCCAGAATTTTGATGTAGATGTTTTGATTTGGCCTCACATAGTTAAGGTACCTAAAACCTCATATTTAAAGATCATTCCATCGGATTTGCAGATTCATATTAAGAACCACTTTAACTACATATTTAAGTAATGAACACATTGTATTTTTGTTATATTACCAAATAAGCCATAAGACGTAATTTTTGTGTGTCTATTAGACGGGTTTGAATGGGAGGAGCATAATTTTCACTAAACTACATCTGAGGTAAAGCTAACTGTAATCCGTTAAACAATGATTTATTACGGTTTAAGTTACAGCCGGGCATTTAATATCGTACAGTGGGATATTATATCCCGCTATTTACTACAGACGATATTGCGTAGTAGGAGATTAAACTAGCTTGCGATGTCAAAACATTTTTGTAAACCTAAAATAAATGTAGGTTCTTTGTTAAAAGGCTAAGCCTTGTTTTATGATTTTTAAAATAACTTAAACTGAAATTGTGCAACGAACCTAGCAAGGCAAGGAACAGCAACATTCTGATGGGCAATATTACCCAAATACATTTTATAATAAGATAGAATAATAAAATACAGTTTATAATAAATAAGGAGCGCCGCGGTTTATACACAGATTTGGTGTGGAATGCAATGTGGATGGGTGCGGACATGGCAGTTCTTGGAAAGACGCTGGTTTGCTTTTTCCATTCGACACGCTTTTGCTGTTAGAGTTGCAGATTTTCGTAATTGTATTGCCACCATCACGCCTATATTTGGAATTGGAGCAGTTAGCGCTAAGTATTAGACTTTTGTGTTTAAATTAGTTTTAAAATACATTTTTTTAGTTTTTTTAGTTGCAGTCTTGATACCGTGCAATTTCAATCGTTTCGCTTATCTTAACTTCTTTCTACATCCAAAAATTATTTACATAATTTTGTTTATATTTCAAGTGCTAAAAACGACAAAAATGCTGAAGTATACCTGCCAGGATTGAAATTTGGAGAGAAAAGATATTTTGCAAGTGTTGTAGAAAAAGAAGAGAGTTTGAACGATTTCATTCAAAATGTGATCTGGAGTTACGTAATGAGTTTTATTCCGGCTTCTTGTATGGATGGAATATTTGATACTCCAACTGTAGTGTCAGGTTAATATTTCACTTACATTGTACATTTATAGAAATAAAAATACTCGTTTACATTTTCTTAATTCTCTTTAGATGTTCGACATCAGGACGCTGTGATAACGAAAGTTCAAGAAAAAATCCTAAGTAGTGTTATATCAGAAGAAGAAATTGAACAGGTGGTCGATGAAGCGACAAAACCGAGAGATAGGCGAGAGTCCAAAGCTGCGAAAGATAAAAAAAAATTACCCGAAGTAGCAAAAGTAAAATTTGAGATAAGCCTTACAGGTGACAGAATCCTTGCCGGTAAGTCGATAATTTGAACGATGATGATCGCTTTAAATTCTTGTCATTCGACGTTTGAAAACCTAAAGAGATTCAGAAAAGTATTTGTATTATTTTATATCATGTTTTAATTTCATTTAGTATCAATTACCTATAACTGTTTTGAACAGTTTCTGTAACTATACCGGTGAAACATTCAAATGAATTACAGGGGTCGGTAGGATAACACAGTTTGATGTAGTGGGCGATAGACCACCGGAATTGGGGGAGCTGATGGTTTTATTAAGTAGCAACAATCTGCCCGCCCATGACGATTTGGCCATTGTATTTGTTAATGTCGACGCTTTGATTGATATTCCTTTAGAAGCTCTAAAGAACGCCCGGTACAATTTCAGATTTTATATTCTCCAAGGTCTAATTTGTAAGAAAGGGAGTTATGACTTTGGTGCAATAATAGTTTTATATGTAATGAAATATACATAAGTACTAAATAGATAAAATATGAGTACTTTTATAGTACATATGTATAAGTATGTTATAAAATTTGTGAAAGGTTAATATAGAAGATCTTTGAATGAGTTTCAAAGTCTTTTTTATGCAATACCTATATTATCATATATTTTTTAGGATATCACAATTATATACCCGATGGAAAATAGCAGATGAAGTACACGACTCTCCTCTACAACAGATTAAAAATAAAACGGAAATAAATTTCAATGACCATCATGCAGTACCTTTGGAGCATTCGTCAGCGTCAAACGTTACTTCTACTTTTCTGGACAATCTTTTCGAAATCGAGGTACCTTGTGTTGCGTACTCCGCGCTCTGAAATTGTTTTAACTATTGCACTAGCATTGCTATAGTTAAAACAATATGTCGGCGTAGATTTAGAACCAATAGAACCATTTTTTTTTAATTTAGTCTTTTTGACTGTGTTATAATCAGACAATAAAAGTAAATCTAGCTAGCATTGATGAAAGTGGTAGTATAAGCAACCAAGGAAATTTAGACCAATAATATAAACATTTTTCCTTATAAAATTTAAAAGAATCTTTACTTCGGAACTATACTATCACTAATTAAAGTTGGTTTTTGTGTAAAGTTTAACGATAGAAATGCTATGCTTAAATTTATCTGTTTTCTATATTAATTGGCGCTGTGTTTCAGTTAAGAGGGATAGGCCAGCTTGGAAATAACGACAATGCACAATTTTTTAACCAAAGCACGGTTGCACAGTCGATCAAAGACACGCAAGATGGTGCCATAGCTATCACTAAGATTGACGCAAGTGCGTTATATAAGGGAATTAATGGCTTAGTTCGAGGAGAATATTCGTTATTCCCTCTCGAACGTGGTATACCCCGTTCCGAACGTGAACGTATTTGTACAAATGACATTAATGGCATTCGGAGGCCGGTCGAACCCGATGTAATAGTTCAGCCCTACGTCATTTTACAAGCACAAATGACATTAGAGGTCTCAATCGGTTTCGTTGGATGCAAGCCAAAAGAACCGAGCCTAGCCTTCTCAAGATTATACTGTTTTGTCGACGAACCGAATACAGTCCTTGCGTTGCTACAAAAAATAACAGAGATTAACGATGAAGTATTGGAAAATTCGGAAAGGGATAATTTATTAACTGGTTTTGTGCTCGATACTGGTGATAAGGCTATATTTTATGTGGAAGGACGGCGTCATGGCGATATATTGAAAATATGGCACATGGCTGAAGATTATTACTCCTCGATGAAGACGTTGTTTTCGTCTTCCTATATTTATGCGACAAGATTGTACCCGAGTATGTAGTTATCCTGTTATTATTTCTATATGGAGGTATCATATCGTTTATACCGAATATTAGTAGAATTTTCTCATTTATTATCTCAATATGAAAATTATGGATTAGTCCTCTGCAATTATTAATTTTATAAATAAGGTCTTTGTCAAATTCAGTGGTTTTAATAGTATAAGCGTGAAATTGTACAACAGTCATAAAGCTACACGCTACAGTACTAGTATTAGGTAGTTATACTAATGTTAACTATTGAAGGTAAAGTTCAGTGTTTAATATTTTTTAGACATGGAGATATCACCGATTCCATTTTTAATATTAAAAATGTACGCACCTTTACCGCTCCTACTGGCATGCCCGCCTGTGTATGTGCGTCCTAGTTTGCCGCTGCCGGCGCGATCGGTATGCTTTGAGAACTTCTAATGCTATATAACAGAAAAAAGTATATAATTCTCCAATAAAATACCTTTAAAAGTTTCCAAACTGAAACCGTTTAAGACTTTAATGGTTTTAGTTTAGAAACTGAACAAAAAGATACAAAAAGCATGGTTAAACTTAGATTATTGTCTAACCATGTTTTGTGTATCCCTGGTAAATAGATAGAACACGTTAGAACATTTTTCTTGTTCTTCATTAAATAAGATATAAGTCAAATAAAATTACTTCTAATCTTAACGGAAGCCACACTTCAACTGAATAAGAACAAACTGCAATTCGTTGCGTGAACCGAAAACAACTATCGAATTAGTCCTTAGACCTGTTTTGGTCTCAAGGAAGGAAAATTGAGTTATGATAATGTTATGGAGAAGTTACTGTTCTGAATTATTTATTAAGCCGTGAAATACTCATGATAAAATTAACTTGTTTAATTATTAATTGAATTTTGAAGTACAGGTTAAAGTTTTTGTGATTTACCTGTTGGTAAGTAAAAGGATTTCAGGAAAACGCCTCCTTATATAGCATAGAAATGTAATGAGGCTAGGAAGCTAACGCCTACATAGTATACGTACTATGTAGGTAGGAGATGTTGATCTACGGTTCAATTGGACGTTGATTTCCTGTCGTGGTGTGATATTATTAATAACAGGATTACGTATAGATGTAATTAACATCTATAGTTAATCCTCCGAATTAAGTGCGGACTACATTATTTTTAATTTATAGGCAATGCTAAAGTTCGGTCGGTTGCTCGCCAACAAATTAAGAACGACACCGTGTCGCAGTGAGATGCCGTCTTCAGATGAATTAACGAGTTTCAGATTGGAATTATGTTCACCGCCCCGGCCGGGCTGTACCGCTGAAACTAACATTAATCTAGGTAACCACTTAGTATAGATACAGTCCATTTCCTATAGCTACTTAATAAATACACATTTAAAATTGTTATATATAAATATCATATCAACACCTTACGTTCGTAGGTTCGTTCCCTTAGTGTCGTATATAGAGTATTATGTTCTTTTAAAACTCTTTAAATGTATAATTATAAAACGAAATGGGAGCAACAGCTAGTTCTTTAAATATAGGGTAGGTACCTAATGTTTTGTAATTTGAATGTATAAATAATTTTTTGTAGTCAACTAAACTTATTTTGCTGGACTCAAAGACAAACTACATATAATAAATTATTAAATTTCAGTGCCAAATCCATCTCAGTCCCGAAATGCGCTTCTTGAAAATATTGTCATACAGAACAACAGACATAGTTTCTAGAATCTGTGGATTTTATCAGAGCTTTATTAATAAAAGCTGTTTTGTTTTATTGTAAAATAGAAACTGTGTATAGAAGTCCTCTCTGCAAAAGTCATGACCATAACGTTTTGCACAATTTTATGCTTCAAAAGTTAAGAATTCAATGAATGGTTTGATTAAATTTGTGCACAACAAAAAGCGAAGTAAGGTTAGTTACGGGGCTATAGGGCTGCCTCGAATCGGTAACTAACAAGTTAAAAAGAGCATTAACGGTCTAGTGATTCAGTAAGTATGGAAAAGTACTGAAGAGATTGTTCGATTGCCTTGGCTTTAACTGGAACGCGAACATTCATTTTAAACCACATAATTATGTTTATAATTACTTATACGAGTGATTTAATAAATTTGTATTATCTATTAAACGTGTTTTTCTTGGAATTTTAAATTTGATTCAAAACATACGTCAAATAATGGTTTAAAGGCTGCACCAATAGGAAGGTTATATTATTTTAATTATCCATTTTGTTAAGTTCTTACATTATCGTTCCATATTAAAGTTATATGCCGATCTTTTTATCTATTTAGATCTATTTAGAAAAAAAAAGGATCTATTAAACCTATAAAATTTATAAAGAAGATGCTATAAAAATAACTAGGTAGTTATACTATACCACTGGAATCGATTAGTAGCCAAATTAACCACAAAGTAAAACAAAAGCTAACGTTTACTGATAAACTTACCTGACTAGCCTAGGGTTAGTGCTTACTGACCTGACGTTAAGTATTTAAAGCCGTAACATTGCAATGGAACGCTCGTATGGTAAGTAGGAAATTAGATTAACAATTTTATTCAAATACTTTATTAAACATGTTAAAGAACCTTTTTGTGTATGTAATACACATTTAGTAATTCTACGCTTGACTGCTTTATTCATCCGTAATTGGTGGAAATGTGTAAGTGTAATGAAGAGTCCGCGCATTGTTCGAGTTTAATATAAGACCTTAGACCAGTGCTTCAATATGCATACCTTATAATATGTATATTTAGTATTTATACATATTGTCTTATATTGATATAGCTAAACCTGTCTGGAGCATATTTGTCACCAACTGCATTTGTTTGTTTTTCAAAATTCATAAGATACCTAATGTCTGATATCCGTGTATATACCAAAAGACCTAGTTGTTTAAATTACAATACACTCGCTTAACTAAACGACGCAGTGCATTATCGAACAAATTTCCATGAATTAAGCACATTGAATAGACTATAATTTACGTGGTAAACTACGCGATAGAATTGATTGAAATCTGTTTAAAGCATCCTAAAGTTATAGCCGCCTAACACTTAACTAGTGTGGTAAATGCGTTTAGAAAATTGTTGTTTCTAGGTGAATTATCTTGTAATGATCAGATTTTGAATAGAACAGCTGACACTTAATATCTGCAGGGTTCCCAATTCTCAAAATGTTTTCTCCCTAAAGCTCCAAGCAAAAACCCCTAAAATCCCTACAATAACGGCGAAATTCCCCTAAAAAAGACATTATTATAAATAAATGTCATTAATTAAATGCATATTTAAATATTATTAAATTAATTATAGAATCATTCTTATTCTCTATTCAAATTCAAAGTTAAACATTTAAGTGGACATTCAACTAATTGCGAACATCCTAGTCCTTTCTATAAATGATAAAAGTATAATAGAATAACTTTACCTTTCAAGTCTGAATCTGTTTCCCAAGCCTTACAATATTTTTGTCGATATTTTTTCTTATCTGTAGTTTTAGGCATTTTAATAAACAAATAATGAATGACCATCAAAGTAATTTTAGTAAACAATAACCACTAACCCTCAAGATATGTTAATGTTCGTGGTAAACACCGGTAAACGCCATAGTGAAATTTGTGTTTTTTTCAACTTGCACTCTTAGTAATATTAACAAGCCTACTACTAGATGTCACTAAGCCGCAATATCAAAAATAAATGTGATTGTGAGTGATAGATTTAGTTAGTCACGGGCCTATGATAATTCATCTTTATCTGTTTGATTTTTTAACTAAAAAAGTGAATATTCGAAGATGAAAAAAAAATCCCTCAAAATACCCCTAAAAATATAACACCCCTAAAAAATCCCATTCGATTTTTTTAATCCCTAAATTTAGGGGGAAAACCCCTAAGTTGGTAACCCTGAATATCTGGAAATATTAATTTTTATTGAGTTGAGTTGACAAATATTCAAATGGCAACATTGCGTTTCTTCTGTCAACGGCGATGACATTTAGAGAGCCGTCAGTTATTTCCCGCGGTTTGTTATTTCTCAAATTCTAATATAAAAAAAGAAAATTAATCACCAAATGTGTTGCGAAGTGCATAATTAAAAAAAAAAAACATTGTACTGCGGAAATAGTTATTAAGCAGAGAAAATTACAGGATTTAGGTAAGATGTCTTATTATTACCTACTGCGTGAACAAAATTGCGTTAGGCCATCTATTTAAAAATTGAAAAGAATTCTATACCTAATATTTTTGTTTTTAGGCCTGCCGTAACGTTGTTTCACGTAAAAATATTTATAGTTATAAAGGTTTTCAACATTTTATTAATCCTTATATTTTCATACATATTCATTGTTGATATACGAAGTGCTATTATGCCGCGCGAAGCTCGTTAATTGATTGAATCCTTACGTACGCGTTTTCGTAAGACGTAAAATTATTACACAGTCGTTTAATTATTAGGTATATACTATATAAACTCGGCGGAGTTAATTCAAACAAGCTCGAACACTTGCGACAAACTCCACTAATTTATGCAGAAATATTCGTGCAATTATTCACACTTTGCCTTCCTTAACAATACCTTACGTACGTTGAAGTTTTGTTTGTAGCTTTTCTTCGCGCTCAATTGCTTCTACAATATACCTAGGTAGTACTCGGCAAGAAAATTTTACTTGTCTGACGTTTTTGTCTTCATTAGGAATTAATTAAAGCTATAATATTAAAAATAAGGTTATGGTTCTATTATTATTTTATTTTTACCATGACGATTCACTAGTGTTACATGTATTACATGTAGCCTAGTTAAATGAAAATAGGTTTAACTTTGACTTTTTAAATTTATGGAATGTTTTTTAAAGTGTCGTAGTTTTACTTACAAGAAAAGTCGAATTATTGAGTACAAATTATAATTATAAATTCTAAAGACTAAGCGTGGCCAACATTAAGTAAACGCAACACATTTCTCACAAAACAGTCACTCAGACTCCGCTCTCCTTTACTATAAGATAATATAAATTTAATTAACTACGTTGATACGTTTCAGTATTTCTTCAGTGGTTAAAATGGAGTAAAGCGATAAAACTTTAAGTGTTATTTCTTAGGTTTTGCCTTTCCTATCTCGTTGGATGTAAACGAAATGAGAATCTTTTTATATTACGGTCATAGTTTTTACTTTCGCGATTCAATTTCTCAGCTGTAAATTTCTCGTTTGCGTGACTTTTCATACTGTGTTTGAATTTGAACAATGCCTATCATTGATTCTTAACAGGATATAATTATAAACATTAATACATTATAGTGCGCGTCATTTATGTTTAGCGCTAGACGAGGATAGCTGCGCATCGGTAGAATTGCGCTCGTAATTGACGTATTGGTGCGAGAAAGACAACACTGGGACAACCAATAAACGCTCGCGCACCCCGTGCGCCGCGCCGTTACTTCGATACCTTATTTTGACTTCTGCGCAGGTTTCGTTCAGCGCTAAAGATTCGTGACGCGAACTATACATTTACTTTTTGATTTTATAAATAAATCCTTGTAATCATTTAAAATATCAATATTATTATTAAGGTATATTTGATTGCTTGCTCTATCTACATTTCGTCATGTTTTGATAAAATCTACGAGTTTAAAAGTATCGTCTATTTCTTGTGCATTAAAAACAAAGTTTCAAATAATGTAGACAACTCTGTAGATTGTCTAATTATATTTAGGATATGAAAAGAGATTATAATTCTTAGTGCCATCTACCAAAATACATTTTTACAGCTGTTCCTAACTTCCTTTCCTTATATTACATAAGAATTAAAAGAAACATTTATGTAATAAGATCCTTGGGGGTTAGGTATACATTTTCGTATTCATGTGCTCCTTACGGCATGAACTTTATAACTTATTCCCCAATGAATGTCTTGTCGTCATCTTGCCTTATTCAGCGCAGTGAGATACGTATTTTCGACATTCGGTTTTAATATTTCTATGTTTAAAAGGTTACATAGATAACTGTATACAATACAATAATTCACACAAGTGCGTGACACGGTGTCATTGCTACCCTCTTCGATTACCCACTTATTGTAAGATGGCCGACATATGGCCTTCTTACTCAATTTCCTATGTGCACTGATGTTAATATTTGTACATTTATTTACAGGCCTTCAATCCTGATTAGACCCATCAATTCAAAAACTCACCAAAGACAAAGAAAAATTTAGAAACAAAATTAGCTTAAAACATGGATCGGCGAGCACGTCCTCCAAACATGGTTAAATTAACCTACTGGTGGTCTTCTACGTCCGTCCTCTTGGGTCCAGGTCAGTGACTTATTTATTTTCCACATACAAAACTCCTTGGTGAATATCGTTCTAAGAACCGTAAATATATTTAGTATAAGTAATTTTGAACATAGCGCTTAAAATTTAATTTCTAATTTTTTACTTAACAGAGCATAATTTTTATAACATCCACCTGTTTTATGGAATCTTATCGTATTTGATACTAATAAGTAATAACTATAATAAAACAAATCAGTTGATATAATTTTGTTAACAAACCAAAAGCCATTAATACATAAAATTTAAAACCGTTCATTTTGATATTCTTTTGAATTTTCAACACAGATACAATTGAATATTTATCTCAAAGTGAAAATGGTTTTCGGACGTTGCGGACGGAAATAGTAGCTTATTTACGATTAATGTGCATAGCAAAATGTTTTCCTGATGTTTGCAAAGAAATAAAAATAGCGTTTCAATATTGTAGATGTTTATTTTTCGTACTATTAACGTGTAACATTTAATAGTTGCATGAGCTTTCCAACAAAACTGCTCCCTTCTTCACATCCTTACGGATACATTGAAAAGAAATAATAAAAAGAGAAAGAAGGTTAGCAAAATTTGACCATTGGCTTTTCCACTTACTGCGCCGAACACAATGACGTCTCCGACGAGAACCCATTATTTGACGGAGGTTTTGTGAGGAAAGAATATAAGCAATTTAAGCTTTAAATTCTTTTCTAAAAAAAATAAAATATTTTCTTGAAATACATACATAATTAGGATAGGTAAGGGATGTATTTATGTAAAAGGGATGTTGTCTGAATTCGTAATATGAGGGATTGACTCCATCTTCACCTGTATAAATACCGAGCGTTGTTTACTAACTAAATACGTTTCAGGTATTTGAACTACGAGTATCCTAAGGAGTTGAGGTTTCCTTTGCGGCCGATGGATAATTACAAAATAATATAAGCTTAATTGATATGTAGATTTGATATTGCCCACGCTTTGGATGTATATGTCGCAGGCGGATTGTATAATCCGCTGTATTACATTACGGCTAGCCGTTTTCTAAAACAGGGCCGTTTTGTAATGCGGCTGTTCAACGATTAGCCGTATAGAATGCGGATAAGTAAAAAACCACCTAAAAGTATTCGTCGCCATATGTAAGCTTTTTAATGTATAATAATCATATACATTACAATTATTGAGTAACTACTGAACTAGTAAAATTGCTGTGTATCAGCGAGTCCTTGCCATTTACATTTACCCACTATAAAACAAGTTTGCAAAAGTATTTTGCAATTTAAATGATAAAGAAATCAACATAAGATCACCGATAAGATTTACTGAGAGTAAAATATTATATCCAGGTACAGAAGTTTAGCGATTTGCCGAGTCCACTTTGTGAGCCCGATAGTACACTAGTTAAAGTTAATTTTACAAACATAATTAAACTTATCTGATTCTGAAACAGAACGTTATAATTAACTGGAATTACCTAAAGGTTGTTAATAGAAATAAGATTTTGCGTTTCTTTTGTGCAATTACTTAATTATTCGTTAGTGGAATATACTTTAGTTATTTAAATAACCTACGCTTTTAAAACAAGTAAAGAATTTTCTTAAAATATTTTAAATTAATAATATTGAATTAATGAACGGTTGCTATGTCTATGGCATTTTAATTAATTACTTTGTCTTTTTCCTTAATTACGCCCGATTTTAATGAATGATTCTAACGTTTTTCCTTATCGTTATCGTTAACATCGTGCCTAACGGTTCGAAAATAATTTTTAACATTAAAGAGATGCTGTACTAGTACTATCTTACAAATATTATTAAAGTGAAATTTTGGGAAATATGGATGAGAAACTACTTAATGGATTTGGTCTGAAGTTTAGTGGGCAAGTAAATTTGATCTTAATTATCAAGTACAATGCTTTTATTATTGTATATATATATTTTATATCGTGAAGAAGAAGTAAAGACGCCCAAATGGTTAATACGTTAAAATTTTATGAGTGGAAAGTAATTATTAATATGGAAGCAAAAATAAATGAGGGAATGGTCTATGACTGAATTCAAATATGTAAATATATCATGGCAGATAAATCTTCAGGTGTTTGATAAAACATGGAAGAAGCTAACACTAGGCAACTAGACGTTTTCACAATCGATATGAGGATTTCGTGGAGTTAATTCAAGTTTTTGACTTAATAATCGTGACTTAATTTTTTATCAGACTATCAAAAAGGTTATGTGCACTTTCATATGTATTTTACCCCAAAAATGTCAATTCATTTTTCGTTCGTTATCATCCATTTCATAACACTGAAATCGGAATTAATTTTGTCCAACAATTAATTTGAGCAAATAAATGATAAACTTACTTCACGAGCGATTTATAAATTCATTTTGAATCAACTTTAAAATTGTATCATGTTAGCAAAAATACGAGTCATATGTCGTCAGCACATAAAACATTTTCATTTTAATTAAAGGTTGAAAGGTTTGAAGATACGGAAAGACCATTAGAATGCACACGATCTCGTCTTGTGATTAATGTTTGCAGACGCTACGGTGTCTAGTGCGGACAAACGGCCATTGTCATTTATTGCCTAGCAACCGGCTTGTCTCAGTTCCGTATTCAGATGCAACCAGATACCGTGTTATTAGCAACCAAATGATGAAGCGAGTGATTATACTAATGTCTCGTTTATCTGCTAAACTGCTATTGACATTCTCTTTAATTGTGTTTGGGAACAGCGGGCTTCATGATGTATGTTTGCTTGAAATTTAACTAAACGTGTCTGCTGGCTGTAGTTAGATGTAGACCGTATATTATGTTTAACATTTACTCGCCATTAAGCGGTACAGCTGTTAGATTTTAGTACCTTTACATAACGTTTATAATATTTAATTTGAAGGGTTACAATAAGTAATTATGCTGTGTGAATTTGATGTTATGTGGATAAGAAAAATATTAGAGGCCGGCAGCACACTCGTGACATCACGAGTGCTCATGGGCGGCGCTGATCACTTACCATCAGGTGACGCGCCAGTTCGTTTGCCCCCTATTATATAAAAAAAAATATTAAATATCAATTAATGTAAATATGTAAACTTATTAACTATAAGTATAAACAACTCCTGTGTGGTTACAGATAAAATGAATGCTGAAATAATGCATAAAATAATGCCAAAGAATAAATACGTGTATTATACGTGGGTACTGAATTCAGTAGGTACAATATTTTTATTTAATTAACCGCATTAGCATTTTCTAGTTTAAAGTTTATTTATAAGATAAAAGTTATTGAATCTGACTAATTAAAAGCTTAGGTTCACATTTCGGAATATCGATGCTCCACTTGCATTTAGGTCAGTCTATTGAAATTAAATATTACACACGAATGAGCAAGAAAAATATTTTGCCTGAAATTTAGATCGCTACTTGTTAAATTTCTGATACCTATAGGTATTTATTTATTAATACGATGTTTTAGAGAACGCGTGTGTATTCAGTTTATTTATGTGTTTTTTTGTAGGACAATCCATCTTAAAGTAATTTCTGGTAAAATACTTATCGCCAAATAACCTTTTTTTGATTTTAGTATGTCGAGTGGTTTCTACCATCTAAAATGTGGTAATTCTTCTTGGATATTAAAAAATACTTTAAAAATTAACCATACTTTCTATAATGTCTATACTAAGCCAATAGATTCTTCTCGAGTTTTGAGCTTAAAATATTATTTATGTGTAAGTTAATAGAAATTAATAAACATCCGTAATGGAGCTGACATTAACGTATAATTAAGAAATGGAAATGTAATGGTGCACTAATCCGGAAATTAATTGATGGACAGTGCGGCGGTAATGCTTGATTCATGTTCAACATTGAAATATTACATAACTGGCTTGTAGGATTAAAGAAAATAGTACCTATTCATTAAAGTACTTTAAAACAGGAGTAAAACACTCTGATAAAATTTTCTCTTGTGTGTGTCGCCCTACAATCTAAACAAAACCTTATTCTTTATAGGGCTTATGATGACTTTTATTTATTTTATATTTAGTATAAAAGTACTAATAAAATTATCTGAACAGTAAAAGTAGTATTCGAATTCCTTACTCATTTGGTTTCACTTTAATAATCTTAATTTACATCTTGTTTACAAAATAGAGTTGTTTTGTTTGTCAGTTGCTTACGAGGAATATTAATTAATACGATTAGCAAAAAAATGTTTTTAAAGATGTCACTATTAGATCAAAATGTCTATAATCTTTTTAAAACAACTATGATAGAGCATATGCATATTTTAACAAATATCTAAAATTATCAGAGCTAGTCGACAAATTTAAACATTTGGTTTGATCGCGTAGTTAAGATCATATAATATTATACTAGCCGAACTACAGAGTACAGATATGAAGCAATTCGAAATGCATTAGTGCAATATCACACATGATGAAATAGTTTGATTACAAGAACTCCGAGCTCAGTTCAGTGAAGTAATAAAATTTCCATAATTCTATTTACCAAGATTTAGCTAAGCCGATAGAAACTGCTCTTTAGTCGAATTTTATTGCGATTTCTTCGATCTTTACCAATTTGAAAAGTTCGCTTTAAATTCGCTTAATCTTCAAGATATTTCGAAGGTTTATTTTTTGAAAATAAACAATTTTACTTATTTATTTTGAAGATATTAGCAGAATAATCGTCGACCTTATAAAATGATTCTTTATTTTCGAACTATTTACATATATTATGTGTTGTTAATTAAAAAAAAATTACAAATGAAGTTGATGCAGTTTATAGTTAAGAGTCGCAATTGTGAATGTTCAGCGGCACTCTAGATTGTAGCTCATTACGCATTATGTGGCACCGAATTGTGCTCACATTTTTACGCATTCCGATTTAATAATTAGGCCGAAGTGTGGTGTATTTACTCGTTTACTTCATATACTTTGTTTAAAACAGAACCAACAGTTTTTGTTTCAACGGCAAAGGGTTTTGCGAACAGATTTCAACAGTAAAGTTAGTATTCACAAGTTTGCATCGATGAAGCTGTGTTTTGTAGAAGTTTCTTTTTTCGAGAGTTTATTATTCACAATTTTTTGGGTAATTAAAATTATTTACGTTTTTTTTAATAAGATGGCTACTAAGTGTTGATAATGCACATTGCATACTCGTGTTTATAAACTCACTAGACTAGGAAATTCCAAGTCCAGAAGCCTTGTGAATGCTTTAAAAGAGATAAGAAAAGGTTTTAGCTAAAAGTGAATATACAATGAGATTAATGAGAGTTGAGACGAGAATATGTTGGAAGCGCTGATGGCTTTTTTAATCTTTATATACCACACGCATTGAATCTTGGGGCCGATGCTTTTGCTTTATGCTGATTGGTAGTGAGAAATCTCTCCTTCTGAATGAAATAGTTCTATCATTCAGACAATATAAATGTTAACATAATGATAAATCCGTATGCATAAGTTATATGGTTTAAAAAAACTGACGATCTCAAACATCACTAACATTATTTTTGAACTTGAATTGCACGGAAAAAGGCCACATAATCTATCTTAGAACCGTCAAATCATCCCGCGTCGATTCTAAATTCGCGCCATGAGACTTGGATAAATGCGCCAAGACCAAAAAAGCTTAGCCGCCCAGAACCGGATTTAAGAACAATTTATCTTGTCTTTCGTGCTCAATAAATCAGGACAAATTCCCCGCATTCCCGCATAATGCAATGTTTATGCGCGATTATTTGTTCGAATTTCATCAAAGATTGTATAAAGTAAATAGCATATTATAAGTATATCAATGATATAAAGACAATGGTTCATTTATTCCCAAGCAAAGTATTAGAAATAATAAAA
>JADANM010006502.1:5154605-5167247 GCA_026213755.1 Eurema hecabe
TTGCCATAGGAACGAAAACCACGCGGAAAATTCGCATAGCGTAGTTATCAATAAATGTTTAGTACAAATTCACGTTCCGAGGTAACCATAGAACCTTTCATGTATTGGCATCTCGTCAGATATACTATTGTAATGTGTAATACCTTCTTCATCGCATCTTGTTTCCCTTTCACCAAGTTTAGAAAAGATCTACGATTTAAACATACTTCAATATTTAGTTATGCAATACAGCGTTGTTAGCGGATTTTCTCATGTGTATACAATTTCGGCTCCATCGAATATCGCAAAGTAGGTCAAAATCGGCTTTCCAAATTTAATTACGGACAAACTGAAGTTAAATAAAATTCACAAGTTGAAGTCCGTAGGAGTTTTACTTTGTCATGGCTATGTGCAAATATTAAACTCCTACACTTATTGAAACCCTCCATTTGATGCATAAAAGCAATTTCACAGTGACGTGAAGTTTTTAAGTATATCGGTAACTTAGGGTAGTAAGTGATACTAAAGGTAGTAAAGGAATACGTTTAGCTATCGTAATATAGCTCGTAATTTTATCCATTCTTTTCGAGTAATATGTAACCCTTAGAATTCATTGATAATTTATTTTTTCGCTATCAAATTGTTTATACCCGGTTATTTTAATGTAAAGGTTTCGATTATTATAAATAGTTTTTCGGTACGAAACGAAAATTCGTTGGGCTAATTACGTTTACAGAAACATCAGTAAGTATTTAATCATTATTAATTTTGTATACATTTACAATACTGACAAATAATAATTTATTTTCATTTTAAGTGAAAGGGTCTATTGTATCAAAGCTTATAAATTGACACGATTACCACGCTAAATGGCTTAGCGGGTTCATACTTACTAATGACCGGATAAAAGTGCTATTTTGTTTGCATAATGTTATTTAATTTGATTTGTTTTATATTTATTTACTCAAAGGTTTCAGTCAGCGACTTTAAATGTGATTTGTTCTAAGTTATATTTGTATTTTTTAACTGTGGAATATAAAAAATTAAACTATCTTTCGCAATAGCTTTATTGTTTAAATTTATTTGCGATGTTATTATTACAATAAAAATTGGCTTACACGTACTTTTGAGCAGTCCATGTTCATTCAGCATAAGTAAATTTTAGGTTTGCCGTTTAATAATAGTGTAAGAATCCGAAATTTAATTAACCTAAAAAAACATTGTGGTAGTTCTGTAGATAGGCCAAATTGGGCCGACTATACTACGTGAATCCGTTGTATCATGTGACGAGTTGTCAAAGATCTCATTATGTGGTGCCTTTCTTCCTCCTTGATCCCATCTAATAATTCATTTCTTATAACACTTCTGGTCTAGATGTTTGGCAACGCTTCATGAGCCTTAAATTAATTCATGGCTACATGCCTAGTTGCCGTCATTAAAAGTGTAGTAGTATATCTTTATCTCTACGTGATTCAAAATTAAACTTTAAAAAATAGCGTAGATTATTTAAACGAGTATCACAATGCCTTCCAGGTTTATTGCCATGACCATTCGTTGTTTTAGTTATTTACAATGTAACACCTGAGCTTTATTTAGCAAGCATGAAGTTGAATTTAGTGCGACACCAGATTGCACCGGGATCTAAGTTATAATAGCTGCGTCTATTTTATTTTCTGTATTTCTGGTATAGGTATATGTAAAATGCATACACTCTAAATTGCACAAGCAAGAGCGCTTTGTATAAATGATCAAAATACTAAATATTATTAGGAAGTCCCATGATGTCTTTTTATTAAAACAATAATTAATTATTAATAATACACGTCATATAGTATCGGATACATATAGTATGCGATAGAATTGTTTTATTAATGATTTGATTCTTTTACACAATTATTAAACCTTCTTGCCTCATATTTTATTTTTGTAAGAATATAATAGTAAATCCTAGCTGATATTATAAATGCAAAAGCCCGAGAATGTTTGGATATTTGTACCTCTTTCACGTAAAAATGACTGAATAGCTTTGCATAAAATTTAGCAATCAGGTAGATTAGACGCTGGATATTTTAAGGTTATATAATTTGTATATGAGTAAATTTTATAAGTTCCATAGAAGTCACGGAAGTTACTACCACACAATCCATACTCCATACTAATATTATATATGCGAAAGTAACTCTGTCTGTCTGTCTTTCCAACTCGCTAAAACTACTGAACCGATAAGAACGAAATTTGGTACACAGATAGTCTAAAGCCTGGGAAAAGACATAGGCTACTTTTTTTTAATCAACCCCCAAAAGGTTGCTCGAGGGGTTGAAACTTCTTATAATATTATGCATTCACGGCCAAGCCACTGAACTGGAAAAAGGGGTTAACAGAGGGGAAGGGTCAAAGTTTAATATGAAAGTCCACTCGGAAGTAGTCGCGGACAACAGTTAGTATTATATAAAATTCAAAGATATTAGTCATAACATCATTTGTTTCAGTTTTTCTCGTAGCATATTTCTAATAAATGAGACCATAATCTCAAATATACGTCTTAAAAGGCAGGATTTATGTCTCTTGAGGAGTTTCTTATGAAAATATACTCTTTCTATTAATACATAATTTATATATGTGGCTACAAATAGGTTTTTGATATAGTGCTCTTATTTTCTCTGGAAATATCCTACAAAGAGCAACTTATGCATGGTATTTGAAGATGACTCTTGTGTCGTTTAGGAGTAAATTTGTTCTTAAAAGTTTTATACTTTAATGTATTTACCGTGTTTTACACATATCATTGAAAAATAACTTAAGATACTGCTCTTTCTGCAACGTGTAATAAAATACTAGTTATTAACTATACTAGTTATTAAAATTTGATTCACGTATAACAAATCGATAACCGTATATATGTACGTATAGAGAGGCTGGGTGGTTTCCATAACTCGAGGACCAATGCGCCTATTTAGCGTGTAAGCCGTTATGTATCTATACTAATATTATAAAGAAGTAAAGTTTGTGTGTTTTTCTCGAGATCTACCGAAGCAATTTTAAAAATTCTTTCACCAATAGGAAGTCACGTAATCACATTATTGCTGCTTATGCCTAACAAAATGGACACTAACAAATAATAATCATTAACATCAGTGATTTTCAAGTTATAGTTAGTAATTCCTACACGAGTTTGTATTATCTTCTGCGTGTAAAATATTTCAATATTTCGCACATTTAAGATACCTATTTTAATTTGTAAAAACGTGTCTTTTTATTGGTATACTTTTATTTGGTTCAATAAATTCAAAGTTTTACATCTTTGCATAACAAAACTATACATAACTAGCTGACCCGTGCCCACTTCGTTGAGCATAACGTTAATTATCCTTTTCAGTTTTTTATATTGGCTATGTCACTCAGCAATAATGTGGGTTTCTATTTCTGAAAGATCTTTTTAAATCGGTTCAGTAGACCCTGAGATTACCCCTTACAATTTAACTAACACACAAACTTTACCCCCATATAATATTAGTATAGATATGTAAAAAGAATAAAACAGTTCTTAGCTTACGTAATTAATATAGCAACAAAGCATAGTAAAGTTGTTTATAAAGTTCCGTCAATTAAGCGCCTGCCCAACAGGCAAATCTTCGATTTATCTTCGCCGAGCTGCGATGTAGCTTCATCGTACCGTGAAATAGGCTTTTAATTATTTACTGGCGAAATGACTTTGCATCTTTTTTTCTCTTATAAGCCAAGACAAGGTCGTGTTTTTAATGAAATTCTGTCCATATTTTAATTTTGAGAAAATTTGGTAGGCTAAAATCGTTGAGTTGAAATTTTAGTGCCTTCTGTTATTAATGTTTGTCATAAATCTTTAACATTTTACAATAAGAAAAATAAACTGAAAATAAACTGCTTTGTTAACTATTTATATCTATATAGTATTAATTTGTGCGATTTCAAATGCCCTATTACACTTAACTCTATGGATAGTTATTCATTTACTTTACTTTTGGCAATTTGAAATATACCAATTTGTTTTATTCATATGCATACTAGTTTAAGTTAAAGGTATGGAAGGACTATGTTTGTACTGAATGTTATCAAAATCAGTGCAGGTTTGAGGGGTGAAAGTGTGATAGACATATTGAGTTATAGGCTTTTAGGATAATATTAGTAAAAAAATAACTTTTGTGCTGCAAGAGTAAAAAAATATTAGCACCATATTATTTAAAATGTAGCAAAAATTAACGTCACTTATAAAATAGCTGGACAGTTACAAGATTTAATGTAATTGGGGATTTAATGCCAAGTAAGAAAGACCATTGCAATTCCGCTTTCTCTAAGAAGACGTGGCCCGGTGTCAGCGAAGCGAAAGAATTAAGTGTAATTGGTACGACTTTGTGGTGTCACTTCCATATTTGACAAGAACAAGTATTTATCATCTTATACTATTATAATTATGAAGCAAAGTTTACTATGAAGCTTTTTAAATTGCAATTAAATTAATCAATGCATCTTATACCTCTGTGGTGGACATGCTGGTATATATTTGGTATTACATATATGTCAAAACAATATTGTTTAACAAACTTCTGATATACATCATAAAAAAGCAATTCTGGTCAATATAGTATAGTCCCTTCATGGATTGACTTTAAATTCCAAAGGTATATTAAATTTCATGCTATTATAATATAATAGATGCTGTATAACATACGATAAGCTCGTTAGGTTCAAATTAGTTTTGGCGTGGCCGTCTTCTGTCTTCGATGAAGGATATCGGCAAGACCTGGAGTGAAGTAAAGCGAGTGGCTCGGAATAGACCGGGATGACAACGTACTGTGGGCGCCCTCTGTAAATCCTAAGAGATATTCTCTTACGGCACGTAAGTCACCTACTAATCTTTTAACCGCTCGAGCGCTGTGCACAAAAAATATCACGGCTCTTGAGCGCTGGTGTCGGGAAGGGTGGTGGTGGGAAATTGGTATTTTTGTAATTCGTAAACTATATCCATTTAAGAAGTGTATTCGAGTTAAAATTGTTTAGTTTCTATTATTTAACAACCATTCTGCTTATTTTAAGTTATATTCTGGTAAATTGAGTCATAATTATTACTTAAAATTACGTTTAAAAATGCTCGAAGGTAATTTTCACTAGCGTCGGTAAATTAACAAATATCTCGATTATTAGATCGAATATAATCAAAACTATTCATTTTATATAAAGTTAAGACTATCATCTATACTACTAACACAAAATATCAAATAGGTTTCATATAAAAAACTTACAGCATATTTGTCCAAAAAAAACACTACACACTCAGCACGAAAACACGGTTCGCTTCTAATGACAAACTAAAACTGAACATAGACGAAATACATCTACTGAGTTGATACGACTGAGGGGCATTAAATTATACTACGTGTACTAACCGCGTTTAGTATTAATTAGAAACTGATAAAAAAGAAATAGTGACAAAAATAAGGTTTTTGTTTTTTCGGAACAAACTAAATATATTATAATTTAGAGAAAAAAGTAACGCCATTTGTAAATAAAATTCACTGACCTCAAGAAGTTTGGCAACGTCGCGTAGGTAGTTGTACCGCGCGCCGGCCGATGATGAGGTAGACGAGCGGGCGCGGGGCGAGCGACGTTTTGCTCACACTGTCTTCCCTATTACACTCGTATAAGAGTCATTTTCGTATAACTTCTTGCATTTTAGAAATTGTGATGCTAAGACAAGAGCGGCAACGCCTTTTGTTTATGTAATTTGAATGTGTATGACCCTTGGATAGAATCTCACAGCTGATTAGTGCAGATACATCGTGTCATTAAATAGCAAAAACTTAGAAAATTTATTGCGGCTAAACTACTGATGCTACTTTAATGATTTTTTGAGTACGGTCTGAAAATTGGTAATAGTATACGTGATTAAATTTAATGCCCATATGTCGTATCAACCCTGTATAATTGATGTCATTAGATAGGGTTGTTCCTCTAGAATCAAGTAATACTGATTTTGTGACCATAAACTAAAATTAATAGTCAATAATTTCATGTTTTATCTTGCTAGGCCCCAGGTAACTCTAGCTATCCGCAGCGCTCAAGACCTGCAAAATTGGGTAACTATAGTAGCCCAAAGCGCGCCAGCGGTCACCGGTTATATTGTGTCACCCGTTTAAGTGTTTTCCTAGTTCCTTCCTTATGTCAGTAAACAAACTTTAAGGGTTACAAAAATTCACTAATCAAAATGATAATTAAGTAGCAGTAATAATATAAGCTTGTTAAATGAAATTAAACGCAAATCTGTTTAAAGATTTATTATTTACAAATAATTCGCACAATAAAGCACAGAGAATAGTAAGTTATTAATTCTGAACTGTTGGTTCACAATTTGGGTATCATGGATAGGCTTTCTTGGCATACTGAGGTCATTTGTGGCACATGGTAATTCTGTATCAAAGCGTTAGCAGTATATCAAGATAGAAATTGTCACTATGTATCTTAGTTTGGATCATAATATTCACGCTGATATTACGAAGCTCGTACTAGTTGCTATGCCGCCGCGAAGTGGAATTTATTTCTGGTAGATGTTACATTTTAATAGGTGCTTCAGAGTTTGTAAGAACTGGTATGTTATTTCTGTATAAATATTGTTTCTCTTGGTTCCTTGTAATTAGCCATCTATAAATTTTCAGTATAGCAAAATATTTTATGCAAAATATTTTGTGTTGATGAGTTTTTATCTATCTATCGTATCAAGGGTAACTGGTGACTATTATTGAGAAGTGTTTTTTTTTCAGGAAACCATACAAATCGAAAAACTTACGTGGCGGTGTCCAACCCTGTGCGTGATATAACTAACGGTAGGTTAAACCTAGATACTTTTTATGCTGCTTTGTTACACTATTTGTGAGATGCTCGTCTAACCAAGTATAAATAAATCATAAATACCTTTAACATTAAGATAATTTTCTTCTTTTAACACGAATTAAAGAACCTTTATCTTTTGTAATTTGTTGTCTCGAATCCATGACGACCATGTTCAAAAGAAATGAATCTTTAATCTTTCATCAAAAATATCTGAGAAAGTTGCAAAATTTTATTTATCCTTAGTATTTCAAGAACCTGTTTTTTGACAGGAAGGGAAAAATAACTTCTAATCTGTCGTTGCCTATTTAGTAACTTTTTATAATGTTACTTCGATCCAAATTATTCCACATGCACATTAAGTGCCATGAATAAATGGAAATACAGAGAAATATTAGTGTCGTTTACGAGAAATAGTAAAGTTAGTATTACAATTATAAATAAGATGACCCAGTCACATATGACTTCTTGGCTCTTACACTCACAGACCACAGTGCTTAGAAATGTTTGATAGCAATGATCTAAAAATAATATTATATTATGGTATTCACTAAAGGGGTAAGGACTGCCTGATTAACATTCGGGACTTAAAAATAATTCTTGCTCATGACAATACATCGCTATTCCAGCCACGCCATCATATAAGTACAAGAGTGCCTTTCAAGTAGGTACTTCGTCCTAAGAATTCTTTACCCTGCTATATTTGCAACCTTTCCTCGCTACGATATTATTTCTAAGGCCTTTATCTTATCCGGCCTGACGCTTTCTACATATAAAATATCCTTTATTTATGTAACCTCTACATCACTGCTTCTGGGATCGATGTGCGATTACTCAATAATTTATAACCTATACGCATATAGATAAAGTTCTTCTTTATTGTACCTGGATTTCGAGATTATTGCTAGGGACGAATGAATGTGAGCGTATATTGCCATTAAAGTCTAGTAGAAAAAGGGATATTTCATACGCATTATGCCATTTTGAGAGACTTATGCAAATATTTTTTTTCAAAACAATAAAAAGCTTCAAAATTTTCTGTCTAGATAACGTTTTAAGTACTGTCAAAGCTACATTTTATTTCTGCACAATATCAATGACTCGCATATATGAAAGGATTTAATTACTCTTTCACGAATCTATGTGAACAGGGAAAATGAACAGGAGGAGCAATAGAAAAACTCAATGGAAGGTTTTGTAACAAAGACGTTAATAAAACATAGAACTAAGATATAAAGAGAAATGAGCCTCGAAATGATTCTCGAAATACGCGACAACTGTTATTAGGTTTTTCCTATGAGAGTGGTACCACTCTGATGCGATAACTACCACCATTTTTTTTAGTGCCTTCGACCCGGGGATATGTGGGGCTCGCGAACGCTCAACGCCGACGCTAATCGCCGATGAATCACTGCGTCTGGTATACCCACCAAAAACACTGCGGATTGCCTTCAGCCGTTTTCCTTAGAGGAGTGTCCCGGATCTTTCTAGCACAGGACACCGACACCCGCTCACGCGATAACTACCACCTGAAGTATGTAGAAATTTACCTTTTTATAGAATCAGTAGTTATTATTGAAATAATCATCTCACACGAAAAATGAAATGTGATATTTATTTAAAAGCAAACGTTATAATAAATTCTATACTTCTTGACCTCTTCCATTAATTACACGTTTCTATATAAAGCAAAGACCCGCCGGCCAATATAAATTATGAAATAAAATTTAAAATTTAAAGCAAGAAATATTTTTGTATTAAAATTAATAAAGGCAGCCGAGTTGTTTCTTTGTAACAAAATTGTATATTTATATTTTATTTCATTTAATTAAAATATCGAGTACCTATCATCTATACGAGTACAAGGAGTTTTTTATACTTCATTATATTATGAGCGTTATATTATTAGGTCGTGTAATTTACGATTTTTAATTTGACTCTTATTTCTATGGCACTTTCGTGGTTAATCTTGGCAACTTCAGTAGTAATCTTGCCCTCACCTACTTATTACTCTAAGACGTTAATAAAGGGTAAGGTATAAAATCTTTAAATGGGTGCTTACAACCGTACTTACACTTCAGTAGTCAAAGACGTGTTTAAGGACCAAACTAAACTTATTTATAGTTTAGGCGACCGATAGATAGGTTTACATAAACTTTTGTTGTTGTTATATTTTGATTAATATCGGTTAATCTTCATGTTTTTTCCCATCCATACCATCAATTTTTTTCAACTGCCAAATGTATCGGTTTTATTACATTTATTTTATTATTCTTCAACGGGTACCGCTCACAAATAATGTTATTATTTTATATGTTGTTTCGGGGTCGAAAGATAAATAAATAAAATTCCTATGACTTGTTGACTACTAGAAAATTACTTAAAACTACCCTAGAGATCACTTATAACTTATTTTGCCAAAATTTACTGTCTTGGTGGCATTTAACCGTCGGACTTTCCCTACGGATTATAGCGGGCAAATTATTTAGCAGAAATTTAGTATTAATATTAATATATACAAAAACGCTCAATGAAACGCCTTATTAATGTTTAGATATTAATTATCTGATTTCTTACAATACAGTACCTTAATGTTTTATACAAAATTCATATCGTCATTTTGTAAAAAAATATAAATATAAAGATTACTAAGCTAAGATTACTAAGTGAGAAAATAGTACATCTTAATATTATGATTTGGAAATTTTTTATATTGGTGTAGATCTTAATTCTAGAACGTTCCAATCAGAAGCGGCAATGGCGATATTCGAAATTGTCCTTCGTTGAGCACAGATGTTCTCAATAGCGCCATATCGAAGATAATGCATTACTGGAATTGTGACATTAAGACTTCGCGTCTTTATATAAATTATCCAAGTCTGATCTCTTATACTATATTCTCATAAATCAAAAATATTATCATCCAGTTTCACATACATTAAGTTACACGTTAATTACGTTGGCATATATAACATCCAATAATAACTTTTATTCAAATAGAAAATATGTAAATAATAAAGTCTTGTAATACGAAATTAACTTATTTTTTCTAATATAAAATCTTTAGACTTTCCTTTAAAGGTATCCCTCCATATAGTGATAGTTTATTGTAGGAAAATCTATCCACGAAAAGCAAATATTCGGATTCTTGAATAAGGATAAAAATGATAAAATATGACGTAATAATACATTAAGTATAACATGAACATGTTTTTATAGGATTTATAAGGCCTATAAATATGTAGTGAATTAAGATTCCAGAGCTTTTTCTTGGCTCAGCGCCAGTTATGTATTCGTGACCAGAAAGGCTCTCACGTTTAACCTCTCACTTTATACAAATCTGAGAATTTAATTTATATGATGAATGGATTAATCCCGTCTCGAGAACTTGATATAGTGGACGCGCTTTGTCGTAGAGAATTTTTAACTTCCATAATTCAATTTCATTGTATAGCGTATATTAGTCTTGGAAATTCTTTCATTTGTTATTATCTTGTTTGTACGGCTGCAAACAATTGCTTATCAGCGTTGTTCTAATTAATTGCTGCTAATTGAGCTTTCTCTATGGCTTCTTTAATCAGATAATTAAATACTGAATTGAAAGGCTTCAGCATTCACTGCAGAGGTACGAGTAATGTAAAATGCCAATGAGTCACAAGTAATACGATTGATCAATATCAGTTAGAAAATAACGAATTTGGATTTTTTTGGGACTTTTATAAGCGTAAAATAATATTAGTAGGAATATTTACAAATAATATAATTTGGAAAATTTTAGATTTTTAATTTTCTTTTTATTATCTAGTATTCCAGTTTTAAATTCACCTAAAATTGCACGTATGGCTTTTCAAAGAAATAAATTCAAATGTATGTCGTATTTTATTTTTAGTTCAACTATAGATGCTCGTAGGTATATCTACCGGCCGACAACGATTTTTCATTTCTACAAATATTTGATTTTGTTTCGAATTGTAATTTTATTGGAACACGGAATGAAATTGTTAAAATGTGAAGCTCTATCAATTGTTTTGAATGGAATTTTATTACAAATAAATATGTGGCTTCAAAGTTATAATTTCTTTTTTTTAATTCGTAACCATTTAACCGTAACGTTTTGTACATTGTCTTTGCTTAAACATTTTGCTTGCAACAACCAAAAAAATATTAAATCGTTGTGCTACAGGCGGGCATGCAGACATGGAAAAAAGGGACCTTATAAGGTAAAAAACATACATTAAACATTCGTTCAACGAAGCCCAAGTTTTCAATTATTTAAATACAAAACTCTGAAAGCTGTTGGAAGTGTTTTAGGATTTACGTTTTTGACTTAACAAAAAACGTTTTGTTATGCAAATTGTGTCTCATACGTGAATAAAAGAAAATTTTGTGTTTTCAGAGTCACGAATACGAGGACACATTTTAGCAACGTGTGTTTGTCGTGTTCACATTTGTTTCGTATCATTGTTCGTATAGTATGATATTTAACTTTTTACGTAATAGCCTGTAATTTGTTGACTTTAAGTCCTATCGATGAGGAATCATTTAGAAGTATTCAAAAATCAAGTACCAAAATCAAAGTAAATCGATTCTAATAATCAATAATCTATTTCATTATATTCTTACAGTATTCATATTTACGTTTCTAAGTTATACTACTATTGAGGATTGCGAATCAGACAATTCCTTCCAGGTTCGCTCAAAAGAATAGATTTAGACAAAAGCGATAACAAAAATTCAAGGTAGAACATAAATAAGTATTTGCAGTCAACCTCGACACTTCATGCCTACCTTGTGTTCCTTTTATATGATCCCCGCTCTACGAACTTGTAAGAAAGTTAAAATAACTACGACAATTTACAGTGACTTAACGTCTCTCGGTTAGTTTATACACTTAATACTTTTAACTATCGCGAAGAGCTGTTTTGCGACCGACATCCCCGCAACTTTGAACAAATTAAAATACTAGTACTTATGAAGTTCCAGCTTTAGAGACGGTCTTGAAAGAGCTTAGAAGTGAACTAATTTTATATGATTTTATATAATTTCAAGACTAACGGGAAATTTCTAAAAGTTATGAATACGATTCGAAGGCTATTTAGCATTTTAAAATGCGCAGCGAAATATTCAAAATGTTACATTTTTGTTTCTAAAACATCTAATTTCAAGTACAGTCTTGTAAATGTTGAATATAACTTTATTTGTAAAATTAATTTACTAAGATGGCAATATAGGTTTCAGGTCTAAAATATATATTTTTATAGAGGATATGTAATTCGTTCTCGAATTGGTATCAAGTAGATGAAGGTGTTTTTGTTATTTATCTTCTATTTTATAGCAATGCTTAATGTACCATAAGTACTGGCTTATCAAAGGTTTGTTTAGTTATTATATTTTGAGTTCTATACGAACAAAATATCTGGACAAACTTATTTTCCCAATATGAGTTGTAAGAACTAAGTTAGGTACATAAATAATATGTTTGTTTTACGAGCATAACATGAACAAAGCTCAACAAAGCAACAACAATTAGGTAACTTATAAAAAGATTCTCAAAAGCATTCCGGAACTTAAACAATGTGAAATTTGGCGACATTAAAATATATCATTTTAAAACGTCACCAACACAGTCCCCGAATTCCGCTGATGTGCATATTATTTGATTCTCCAAAATTTTGTCAACAAAATGAGGAAACACAGCTCACGCTTCCTTTGTTTAAAGGGACTTTTGTCCAACTCGCAGCTATTGTTTCACAAATTGCACATGGCTGACTGCAGAAAAAGATATCTCATTATTTAATTTCGTCG
>JADANM010006502.1:5169168-5179519 GCA_026213755.1 Eurema hecabe
CACATGGCTGACTGCAGAAAAAGATATCTCATTATTTAATTTCGTCGAGTCCGTTGGAGGACTAATGCAGCGATGCGATAACCCTTTCACGTCACGTACTAAGATTGAATTCTATGTAAAGTCAAGCTTTAAGCCGTAGAATGCGAGCATTTGCAGACGCATTAAATGTACCGTGAATTTGTAAAATAGAAAAATAAGATGGTTTAAGAGCACGACACGTCTCACCTTCTTTTTTACATTATTTAAAACATTCAGGTCCGATGTAAACAAAAGAGAATCCTAGTTGTTACCACTTGAAGTTTAGTTTTATGAATATTTCCTTTTGATGTATGATATTTTTTAATTTTATGTTCTTATGACTACCTACAAAAGAATAAGAAAATAAATTATTAAATTAAGAACTTGATTTCCTTAAATTTTAACTAACTAGTAACTTTATTTATGACCACACACTATTTTTTGACCACAACGGACAGAATCAAGACAATGTAAAATTAATTAAATAGATGTTGTTTAATTTTAATCAAACTTAAACAAAAGTTATATTGTTAATAACAGGTATAAAAAATCATATGTCTAAAACATATTTATAAACTTACCTGCTTCGTTTTAAAAGCCAACATACTAAAAAGTTAATTTTCTCTTACTTACGCTAAGAAGCTTAAGTGAGCTTGCGCTAAGTTAGCAACGTGTGATAGAAACCAACTGAGGTGTTGTGTTTTAATTAAGCTGATACTATGTAGCTCTGAAACATAATATTTAGTAAGTCAAATAGTATATAAAAATTAAAGGTTATTTTAGTACGACTTCCATAAAAACAATCATGAAAATGTTAATAAGGGTCTTTACATTGAGTATAACAATTATATATTATACAGCTTTAACCAAGACAGATCATTAACATATTTAAAACTTCAATTAGCTTCGAAATGTTAAAATGTTTGAAAATAATCTGGAGGGTTACCTTTAAAATTCTCGGGTAAGGTCGTTAATGATGTCGGGAATTATTCATAAAAAGGTAAAGGCCGGTCCACACACGATGTTTATTAAGTTGTTGCGAACAATGTGTACTCTTCTAATAAATTATTTATTCTCTCTCAAACTTTGACCTCGTATCTCATTAAACTTGGAGCCCTCGTGAATTTATCTTGACAAAGGAGTGGTTTTTTAACGTTAAATAGCTTTAAGCACGTTATTTACTTAACACTTCATTATTTTACAGTCTTATTATTGAGGTCATTTCAAAAATGATTAGTCTTTTTCTGATACATAATTTATGCTCCCGGTGCATGGCTCCAATATCGTCATAGTTGATGTATTTAAATTTCAGTAAATACTATGACGAAGTACTCTGAGTTTGTAACGTTTTAGGAACAAAACGGATCGGAATTGAAACTTGAACTTAACCCTACCAGGATGTTTGGCGTCAATTAATGGTATATCGTCTATAGAGATGTTCTTACTTGTAGGGCGATAAGTAACATTCTTCCTCTCATACATACCAATTTTTTATTTTTATATTGTATAAGTCCTTTCTTTTTATTTTTCAACTATCAAAAGGCTATCGCATACCATAGGGAAATCGTCTTAAATGAATAGATCATTTAATAGTATAATTCCATTATAAGCTTATTATTATATGAAATATTTAACGTATTTAGTGGAAATCGTTTCAAAATCTATAGCTAAATTTAGATTTCAATAGGTAGTGGATGGTCACAGGAATTATATTTATAAACAAGCGCTGCATATAAAGCCTCTTCTCGTCGAAATAGACATGCGTTGACTGGAATCTAGGTGAGCAATCATTGCCGAGGTGTTTTAGATCTACTCGTACATTTTCTTAGTACTCTTTCAATTAAACTTCAATCTAAGTCATATAATCACTAAGAGACAGACGTATTAGTGTTCACAATTCTATTATTCACTAAAATTATATAAATCTACCAAAACAATAGGATGCACGAAATTACAAAATTATTTTTAAGAAATGAACAATATAAATGGTTAAAAATTAAATAAACCTGTATGTTACAATATTTACGCGAGCTAAGTTGCGGGCAAAATCTCTAACCAAGCATATTCCGAAGGGTATTTAACTCTTGCCGCTAGACGAGTTTACATACTATAGTCTCATAATTAATCTCCGGGATCGATAGCCGAGCGATTCATTTGCATACTGTAAACTATTAGCACAAACTTCGATAGCTCCGTGACTCGTATTACACCAAGTACCCTTAAGTAATCCAATAAATAAATCAAAGAGACAGCAATCACAGCGGTGTACATCTGTTACATAAAGGCTCCAGTAGCGACTATAAATGTCCCGACCTCGCAGTTTGTTGAAACATTTTATGGTCTATAAATTTAAACTCGACTCTCGTTAAGCTCCGCACTTGGTCATAAGTTCGAAAAGTTGCGGAAACGGCGCGTAAGTCCAAATATTGATACTGTGGTCAGCGTGAGGAAGAAAAATTACCATGTATTTAGGCAACCAATATATTTCATGATAATGAACGTTTCAGTTGCGAAGAACAGAGCAAAGATAGCGCGATAGATGCATATAATATTAATCTGCAAAGTTACGTAGGTATGCTAGCTATTTGCAAAACATGTTTATTTTTTGTCGAAAATGCTACTAGTATAGAAAGTGACATAGCAATAAAATTACTGAGTAAACTACTTCAATTGCTAAATAAAAAAAGAACATATTAAAGCAAATGGTAATCTTCTTAAAAAAGAATATGAAATTTAACTTCAACGAATGAAACGAATTCTCGTATGAGAATTGTAAAGCGGTCCAAAAATTAAACAGCAAGCAATTTCATTTGTACGTAATTTACATATTTAAAATAAATGCCCGAATGATAATTACAGTACTCTGATTCCTTTGTAATTTTATTCGACGAACTGAGTAACAACGGTCAAATAATCCTTTTATATCTTATAAAGAAGTATCATGTTACTTTATCTATTAAACTATATAAAGTTAAAAGTGAACGATTTCCATTTTTTGTCCTCCCTTTTATGTATAAACTACTTTTTGAACTGCTGCTTGATAATTATTTTGTCATAGGTCCCATGGCGGTCATAATTTCGACTTTGACGATGCGGCATAGCTGGCCAAATGGAAAATAGCGGCATATATTTCATTAATGATGACAGCCGTCATTTACCAGTTAGGGACACTAAATAACTAACTGTTTCACGGGCAGAAATTGCTTGTATAAATATTAATACGCAAATAAATGAATAATCATTTGCCTATTAAATAATTCTGAGCAAATTCTTATCTTAAGTACAGTAACTAAAGACTTGAACATCCATCACCAGACTCAATATATCTATTTGAGCATATGATTTATGAACAGTATCATGCAATTCACATGGACATTATACGATGTTTGTTCAAATACCAATATACGGCATGTTAAACTTATTAACAACATTATAATTAAATAATTTGATATTGAAATAGTCGTTTAAAGGTACTTTATAATTGGGATATTACCATACTCAAACCGCGATACGGGCGCGATCAATAAAATAAAATGGTTGAAAAAACGTATTTTCGCGTGACCTTTATTGGATATGCTGGTCACGTAATTCGAAGCAGGTAAAGGTATAAGTAAATCAAATTTATTCGCAAGAGGAGTCTGGGTTTGGCAAAAAGGCTACATAGTTTATTTTTAAGAGAACATCTAACTTTTAACAAGGACATTGTAGCCTGTTTGTCTTATTTGTAGTAGTTTGTTTTATTTTTACTGTCAGTTACAAATTATAATGCACATTACGAGTATATAACTTAGTCGTTTTTGTAAGCCAATTTGAGTATACTTTCTCTCGAAACATTAGTGTGTCTGCCTCCGCCGGTCCAATTACGTCATTAAACCTTACTAAATCTATGTCTTTTCCAGCAAAGAGCACGCTCCCACATAAATCACCTTTCTCTGCTACAGCATTTGAAAGTAATTATTATCAGAAATTGCTTGTTGACAGAAGTATAATAACAATAACAATTTTATATCTTCGTTAAATTGAACACGTATCGAACGTTCATAAGTCGTTGAGGGAGCCGGATTTGAGTTTTATATCCTCCGAAAGTACCACTGCTACGTGGTTCACATACATATATATTTGCGGTAAATTATTGTTAATTTTTGGGTACCAATTATAAATGAGATGTACGAGTCTAAACTGATCAAGCGGTCTTTTCCTGATCATTAATTCTTATTATGTTTGTCAATTCAGATATTGTTAAGGACTTCTATGTAACAATTCATGTATCGGTATAAAATACAGCATATACCGATTTAAAAATATCTATAACATTTTCCGTTAAAGAATTTTATCGTTATGAAGGTCGTAACAACGCTACCGAGAATAACTATAGTCTTAAAATATTAAAACTTTTATCCTCGTTTTCTTTAAAATGAAAACATTGAAAATATTAAATTCTTAACAGTGAACTTTTTAACTGTGCTCTTCGATTGCTTTAGAGAGTTTGTAGTTTAAAACTCTTAAGATTTTTCTTTGTTTTAATGTAATTAGCGTTGGTTCACAGAAGTTTTAATATTAACGACGTTAGTATGGACTTTCGTTGGTACCTCGGGCATAATGTTAAATAAAATAGTATATATGTGCAATAATATTATTTTTACTTAAACATTTAAGAGTAGTAGGCATAGAAATATCTTTAAATTACAATTTTTTTTTCGTTCTCATCGAATTTCAGATTATTGAATGTAAATATATCTGCTTTAGCATCATACGATGCGATAATTGACTATTAAATAGAGACTCCTAGTTAATTATAACTAATGAGGTTTCTACTATATATAATATAATTGTTTTCATGTATAAAATCAAATTGATGGGTCCTTTTGATAGTCAGTCAAGTGCGCCGGTTTTATTCAGACAATAGACAAAAGCTGGCGTTTGAATTGATTTCGTGAGGGTAGATTTAATTTCCGTATCCCAATAGAAATTTTGACTGTATAAATTTTAGGCTCAAAGACGGATATAAAGACCCGTTACGTATTGTGGTTTGCTTGCGTGAAAATATTGTTACGTCTGAAAGAGTTTCTTGGTATATTTGGCGTGATATAGTCCCTAAATTACAATCGTATTCTGTTTGATGTTCATTGAGCTTGCTTTCCTTTAAAATTTACAGAGAATTTATCAATTGTATTCTTTCTAGAGGTATCTTATATGAGTTAATCAAATTGAAGTATTTCACTATTTCATTATTTATCATAAAAATAAAATTTTGCATTTCTAACAGTAGTTAAAAAAATAGTTTTTTTTTATTATTAAAAACAACAGTAAACATTTGTACGTTCTCTTTGAAGACAAAACATTAAAAAAATATAACATCTCAAAAAGTGGGCGAACATTCTAATGAGGTTCGTTTTCACTGAATCAATATAATCCCGGATCCTGAGCGGAATCATTAGTCGACACAAATCATACTTAATTAAGATTTTATATCAGCGCACTTCGGATTTTGCCTACTCATTGCTGCACGAGAAATCTGCCTGGTAATTAGCACCTTGCAAACATCCGCATTTTTTATCTTTTCTCTATAAGCTCGAAGTTTTCTTACTAATTACCATTTTATTGCGGCTTAACTATGGTATATTGGAACGATATTGATCATCGTTACATAGTAAAAAAACGATGTCGTTTTTCACTGACTTGCCTTATGTGTGATAAGCAACCGATTTTCATGCGGTATTTTTTTTTTAATTTTCAAGATTGTAGTATAATAAGATAATACATGCATTAATGCGTTTACAACAGCGGGACGCGCTGTATATATATGCGTATGTTTTTCGTTGACAAAAAAATTTAATCGTGAAAGTAGCAGTAAAGTACCTAACATTATCATAGTCTGAAAGTTGTAACATAATAAGTTTAATTTCTAAGTTAGTATTTTCTCTAAATAATATACGGCTCTTCAAAAGAAGCTGTATTTATTAAAACATCTCGTGTCTGCTCTGGGGAAATTTCATAATATACACATAGCGCAGGTTGACCCAGAATATTTATCGGTG
Source organism: Eurema hecabe (assembly GCA_026213755.1). Taxonomy (NCBI): domain Eukaryota; kingdom Metazoa; phylum Arthropoda; class Insecta; order Lepidoptera; family Pieridae; genus Terias; species Terias hecabe. The sequence goes on from JADANM010006502.1 coordinate 5,175,225, forward strand.
CAATAAAAACTATTTGAATTGTATTTTTCTGGGGTCTGGGTGTTGCTATGTATTGTATGTATGTATTTACAAAAGAAAAGTATGTATATGTAATTTATTCCGTTATCTAGTTGCCATAACACAAGCTTCGGCTTAGCTTGGAACTAGATGGCGCTGTGTATAAATGTCCTGAAAATATTTATTTTATTTATTTATTTATTATGGCATACATATTTTGAATAGCTTAGAAGTAAACATTTCAAAAATATATAAAAAAACAATAGATCTAAAATTCATTGACTGCTAAAACTTTATTATTTTAATTCATATAAAATGGACCTAATTATAGAAATTTAATACTGAATTTTAATAACTATTTATTAGTTTGTTTTGTACGGTCAATTTAAATTGAAATCGTTACAAATATTGTCATTTATACGTTAGATTGATGTCCAACAATCGTTAATAAGCCGACGAAATATCGCGTGGTAATAATAATCCCAATTAGCGTTCATTTGCGAGTATTTGTCACGGACATTGTGCATAATTTAGACGCTTTATATTACGAATTGTTGACAAATGTTGCACTAATTAAATAATCTAAAGTGTTACCTTTTGACACTTGCACAGAAAATAATACAAAATCTATGTATGTATATCAAAATTGCCATCGGAAAGTTTTTTTTTACTTACCTCTATGTGAAAAGATATACTTTTAGTAATAGTTTGACTTAACAACAAAGTACCATTGATACGTATGAGGAAAATTCGAGAGTGAAATAAACATAGCAGAATTTCGTGCACCTCGTGACAACTTTTCAGGCCTAACATGTTGATGTGTAGACAGTTTGATTTCCTGCAGTTTACGGCAAATGTTTCCAATCATTGTGCCTGTATATTCGGGAGATTGGTTGTTCTCAGGCTTGGCATACAAAGGACGACGAAGTTCACTTGTGGGCCAGTTCAGTTTTTAGTTTTAGCCTATAATATTAGTGTTTTTGAGAGATCACAATATTTTTAGATAACCCACGTACCCTTGAAAATAATATACTCTAGTTTAAAGTTTGATCCTCTATACCGCATTAATACGGTATTAATATAAAAAGGGAACGGGATTTCAGTTATTCTAGGACTTCATATAAGCTCACAAATTCTATACATGAATGTACAATAATATTACAAATTCAAAGGGTGTTCGTCGATTCACTCTGCCCAAATGGTGGGGCATGGGACTGACGATATTGCACGGCGAGTTTATGAGATGGAATGTGACACAGGCTACTCTTATCTCGAAAAATGTGAGAATTCCAAAACCCTTATCTGCATTCAGATTTATTGGAGAAATAGATTTTATAGAAATAAATAAATCAATGTAAGAGATTCGCGATATTAAATCTGTCTAAAACAGTGATGTACCATTTTTGTGAGTTGGAATATTTTCCAATAACTTTTTTACTGAACAATTAAGTTAATCCACGTTATTCATAATTACCTAGCCTTGTTATACCGCGGTGAGAACAATAAAGTACCAATAAAGCGTTAAGTGGGTTATTAAATGCCACAAAAGGTCAACTATTGCCATTATGTAAATGAAAGCTTCATAAAAATGGTAAAAAGTCAATTAAGGTTATAATTAATTCACTGAAGTTGTGCGGCTCGCGGTAATCCAATATAAATCATCTTTTATATTTTATAACAACAGATTACAGGAGCAGTTGGAAATGGAAATCCAATAAATTAATATTACTTGTTCTTGTATTTTTTTATTAGAAAGCATCTCACTTATTGCGTATTCCTGAGAGAGCACATTCGTTTTCCGGCATAAAAAGTAGCCTTTGTCACTTTTATATGTCTTGTACGTGGATCCGTTATTGAATACATGTAGTTTTATTTTTATGTTCTTCGCTCAGTTTATGAAATATCAACTGATTTTGGGGCCAATCATTAGCTTTGAAATTATTCTGCTGCTGTTTTTCCTGGTTTTGCTGCTTAAATCAACGATCATCCTATGAAAAGTCCGTAATATCCAGTTGGTCCCGAATAATGCTGTTCGATTTCTTCTGAAGATAACAAAAGATCTATTTTCAATTACGATGCGACAGATCTTGCTACATTTGGACAGATGTCTTTGTGAAAAATTACTACAATTTGTATTTGCTTCCTTGTTGCCTTTCCTATTATGTAACAATAAAATGTAGAGAATACTCGCATCGAGTGACCCCGCCTATAACATTGCTTGACTATGCTAATGAGATGAGCCGTATAAGATTTCTGATTTTGTTACAAAAATATTAAATTCTAACCGTTAATACTTTTTTACGTAGTACATATTACCTTATTGAACAGAACATTTAAATAGGAAAACTTTTTGGGAAAATTGATTGCCTATTTCCCATTTTAAATTTAAATACCTATATTATAGACTTTTATTCATGATAATAAAGTAAATGTGTGAAGGATGTAGTTGTACGTTTTTAAGCATATTATTTAGAATGAGTTAGAACTGTTTTTAAAGTTATTATGGTTACTATATTTTAACTTAAGTTAAATAAAGCTTTGTGAGTCTATCCTCATATTAACGGTTTCGTCTTAAAATCTATATAAATACGGCCTTTGACATTTGATTGATTGAGAGGTTACTAAACAGTCAAATATTGATCCGGGACGCCTAGACTTGATATATTTCTCCTTCAACTATTTACTTAGGAAACAATTTATACAGGGTTATTGCTTTTCTGTGTTTCAAATTATATCTAGCTTTCAATGGTACATACAACAATACATTCTTATATACACATTTCATTTTGAGTTACCATACATTTTTGATTATTCATAATTGTTATTGAAAGTATAAACTCGGTAAACTTCGGTAAACGTGTGTGATTTTATAACTCCCCCCCCCCCCCCCCCCCCCCACCCACCGGGGGGGGGGGGGTGCTGATTTTAAGTAAATTATCATAAATAAATTATGCTCGATTTCCTGGTATTAATATGATTTTAAAATCATTTCACTCAACTTGTTCCAAATGAAAACCATGCAATAAAAAATACTATATATTTTGAGTGTTTTGCTGCACTTTGAAAACCGATAATTTAAAACTATTTTGTCTAAAGTAGAATATGGAAAAGGTGTGTTGTTATTAATCTCTAACGTTAACTGAAATTTATAAACGAACGTTTTATTAAGGCAGTATAAAAACTGTACAATATAACAACAGTTATAAAATATGCATAATTAATATAAAGGTTGTACTGATTAGAAGATCAATCATGATCGGAAAAGACAAATAAAATCGAAGTAGATAGCTATCATATTAAAAGATATTTCTTACAATGTTTTCTACGATAATACCGAACCGTTCTATTAGTGTGAATATTTGATAGCTATCTGCTGACACGAGGAGGAGCTTAATTTATTGCTTGACCTTTGTTAGCTTTCCTTTTCAGTATTCAAGCCAGTCGCTGGGATTCTAAGATATTAAGACATTCCCGAGAAGATATATCATTTGTCGAATTACCTACACACTACGTGTTATGAGCAAAATTGTATCAAATAAGTACTAATATGTGGAAAATGATATAAGCTAGCCAGCATTTTATTCAGCAGCAGCAAAAAAAAGTTTTACTCTTTTATTAAATGATATATTGCATGAGTTAACAGAAATAAAAGTATTTCGCAAGTATAAAATATGCCAATTAAAATTAAAAAAAAAATATATTATTTGTAGGCTAAATTCTATTATGTGTAGGCGTAGTCCTTTTCTTGTTGTTGTTTGCCAATAAACTGATTTTATTTATTATTTTACTATGCCAAAGTATTTTCGATACCATATTGTCAATTCATAACCTTATAATTTGTGAAATATTTGATTAATCGCAGTCGAATATTTTAATTTTCCTTAATGTAAAAATATGACTGTTATGTTGCAAATTGGAAATACCATTAGACGTGACTATAGCGTCCACCAAGTTATATTTACTTCGAAAACAGATTTAGGTAGTACTGAAACCACATCCAGATATAGGATAAGCTCACTAGAGCTTTGTTTAATACAAAATTGGGGATTAAGTAATGAAATTTCGTATTTCATATCGCAACGGCTCGTATTGTTGCAATGTAATAGAATTGATTAATCAGCTCATGTTACAATACCAGCACATTGTTATCATAGCGAGAAAACAAGCTTAATTTTAATGTATCACAATACTTTTTTCTAGTACAATTTTGTAAATGTTAATATATTAAATACTTGTGTGTTAATTTAAAATTAATACGATTAATTTAAAAACATAATGATGAATGAATAGTTATTTTG
>JADANM010006502.1:5179619-5196269 GCA_026213755.1 Eurema hecabe
TCATAATTGTTATTGAAAGTATAAACTCGGTAAACTTCGGTAAACGTGTGTGATTTTATAATTTTAATCAGTCTCGCGTGTTAATAAAGAGGGGGGGGGGGGGGGTGCTGATTTTAAGTAAATTATCATAAATAAATTATGCTCGATTTCCTGGTATTAATATGATTTTAAAATCATTTCACTCAACTTGTTCCAAATGAAAACCATGCAATAAAAAATACTATATATTTTGAGTGTTTTGCTGCACTTTGAAAACCGATAATTTAAAACTAATTTTGTCTAAAGTAGAATATGGAAAAGGTGTGTTGTTATTAATCTCTAACGTTAACTGAAATTTATAAACGAACGTTTTATTAAGGCAGTATAAAAACTGTACAATATAACAACAGTTATAAAATATGCATAATTAATATAAAGGTTATACTGATTACAAGATCAATCATGATCGGAAAAGACAAATAAAATCGAAGTAGATACCTATCATATTAAAAGATATTTCTTACAATGTTTTCTACGATAATACCGAACCGTTCTATTAGTGTGAATATTTGATAGCTATCTGCTGACACGAGGAGGAGCTTAATTTATTGCTTGACCTTTGTTAGCTTTCCTTTTCAGTATTCAAGCCAGTCGCTGGGATTCTAAGATATTAAGACATTCCCGAGAAGATATATCATTTGTCGAATTACCTACACACTACGTGTTATGAGCAAAATTGTATCAAATAAGTACTAATATGTGGAAAATGATATAAGCTAGCCAGCATTTTATTCAGCAGCAGCAAAAAAAAGTTTTACTCTTTTATTAAATGATATATTGCATGAGTTAACAGAAATAAAAGTATTTCGCAAGTATAAAATATGCCAATTAAAATTAAAAAAAAATTATATTATTTGTAGGCTAAATTCTATTATGTGTAGGCGTAGTCCTTTTCTTGTTGTTGTTTGCCAATAAACTGATTTTATTTATTATTTTACTATGCCAAAGTATTTTCGATACCATATTGTCAATTCATAACCTTATAATTTGTGAAATATTTGATTAATCGCAGTCGAATATTTTAATTTTCCTTAATGTAAAAATATGACTGTTATGTTGCAAATTGGAAATACCATTAGACGTGACTATAGCGTCCACCAAGTTATATTTACTTCGAAAACAGATTTAGGTAGTACTGAAACCACATCCAGATATAGGATAAGCTCACTAGAGCTTTGTTTAATACAAAATTGGGGATTAAGTAATGAAATTTCGTATTTCATATCGCAACGGCTCGTATTGTTGCAATGTAATAGAATTGATTAATCAGCTCATGTTACAATACCAGCACATTGTTATCATAGCGAGAAAACAAGCTTAATTTTAATGTATCACAATACTTTTTTCTAGTACAATTTTGTAAATGTTAATATATTAAATACTTGTGTGTTAATTTAAAATTAATACGATTAATTTAAAAACATAATGATGAATGAATAGTTATTTTGGAATGCGCAAGAACATTGTATACCAAAAAATGTCTATTATGTTAATATAAAGTAACTAAAAGATTCTATAGATAAGAAATGAAATTGCATTTCTAAAGTAAAATTGCCTTTAAATCAGTCGATGTCCTGATTTAGTGTTATGGCCGAATTTAAACTCAATTTTAAGGTCGATAAGGGCTTTTATAATGCTGTAAAATAAAGAAATATTTTGTTAGATATTAAAAATGTCAATTAAATTGGGGAATATTAAAGACTATTTTACATAATGGTTAAGTACTCTGGTGCCAACCATTATGCACTTACCGTACTGGTTACGGCAGCATTTGTAAATTGCCAGTTGCAAATTGATCAAAAAAATTGGAAACCAAGTAATGAATTCAAAATTGGATAATTAGATTTACGTGATATTAGAACTTGTTTGAATTTTCAGGTATAGGTTATAGGTACCTGAGTAGTGAGTATATAATATTTCCTTTGTAATTAACAATTCCTGTATAATGAGTACAACAGTGTAATATATGGTGGACATTAAATTGTTTTATCGCGTCAACTATTTTAACTGCGCATAGAACTTTGGGTTGTACATCACCGAATTCTGAATACAAAAGAATGAAGTAAAAGTTGGCAAGCGACGTGCTAACTTCCAACGCAATGGTCAGTTGTAAATTATTTATGGTGAAATTATTTAAGGGAACTCGCTAATTTTTAGGAGCGAGCGAATTTGAGAACAAAGAAATGCGTAACGTGGTTGTGTTTATATGTTTAAATATCATATCTTAACTAAACCGTCAGGAGAAATGACTCAGAAGCTCGTACGTTCAAAAGTTTGTCTCTTTCACGAATAGACAATAGACAGTGTGGCGGGATTGTAGCGAAACTTCTCGACTAGCCGAGGATCCTTCTAATGTCTATGTTTTATACTATAATATTAATTACTCCTTTAATGAAAATAATAATACTAAGTAATTAGTCTAGATTTTGTGTCCACTGTTGTTTGTCACCGGAAGTGAACAGCAAATTGTTCACGAAACGGTTTTATAGTGTATTGTGGAAAAGACTATTTTTCCTGTTATGCATAAGCTTATGAAGAACGACTAAGACACACGTTGATTTATGGTATCATAAGGTGGTTTATTGTCGGAGGCGCAGGATTTATCGGCTGTCTCACGACATGTTTATGAAGAATCATGGTGCAAATTATTCGAACAATTCGGGGAATTTCGCATCATCTTAGTAAGTCATCTTCTTTATCTCGCTTTAGTTTATATGGTTAAGTATTAACAATAAAAAGATAGGCTTGTTATCTTGAATAGGATTTATTACTGTGACTAAACTAAAAGCGTTTTATATTGTCTATTATAATTATATAGAATAAGAATTATATTTTTCTCAATTGAACATTCCATAGGAACGATTATTTCGTAATGGCATGTTTTTCAGATCGTTGACTGTGTCACATATGATCACTAGCTGGTGATGTAATATCTCTAAGAAAATTTTATATGGGTAAGAATCGAATAAAAAATAATCACCAATAATTCATACGGATAAACTTCTTTTCTAATAACTTTTTGAGTAACCTGAAACGTAAGTAGGCAATACGTCTTAATACTAGAATGGATTTCTAAGGAAAATGTAACAATGTGTTTAAAATGTAAATCTAAGATTAGGTAGCGTAGCGGAACTGATTTACCGTTTTCTACGACGAAACAAGGCGTTTAACAAAATGTAAGAATTTGAAAGTTTTAATACTAAGAGGCTTTGGCGAAAATCAAGTTTCGTCAGCCTGTTCAAGATGGTGTGTATGTACTTCATTTTTTGTGGGATAAAAATGATGTGGCTTCGGTAAACTAATTTTTATTATCTATTTTGAATATCCGACAATTAATGTATTAGAGGGATTTTGTTTCATTTCAAGAGTTTTTACATTTTTCAAGAGTCACGGGTAAGGTTTGCTCTTTCCTGACGTAGATGAAAAAATACAAATTTTACCTATTTACGATATAAGAATTCTGCGAACTAATTTGCTTACAATATTACATAAAGTAAACTGTAAATGTAATAAAAATACAAGAATATACTAGAATTAATTACTTTCATTGTTTTGTAAGAATGGCTTAGAAAAGCATATAACAATGAGTTATACGGTTAATTAATTATTTGTCTTTGTCTAAGTTGATCCATTTTATCTTCAGTAATATAACATAGTCGTAGTTAAATTATTCACATGCATTGATAATATTATAATTTAATGCTTATTTGTTGTTATTTAACAAGGAAATACTTTTGTGATAGGAAAAGGTTCGTCAACCAAATTGTTTTGTAAATAAGTCATTGTGTAGTGTGTGTATTATAATTATTAATAACAGTAGGGAAATCCTTATAGGATAGATATTATGGGACTCTGAAAGAAAGATGTTGGGCTATGTTATATAGACTATTAACTCTCGCGTTTCCGTATCAAGTTGGATCGAACGCACCTTCGCGGACTCCTTTGCGATCAAAGATCATTTTGCAAATATACTTAATTTCAAACAAATGATATTGTTCATACCTCTCTACCTACAGATCCAGTCATTTAGATAAATAAAACCTACAATTATACCACGAAGCAAATCGATAGCAGAACATTGTTTAGATAAGCGCTTAGCTTAAGATAAACGCTTACGAAAACCATATTTCACAAGATTTAATCACCGCTTTAGCCGTCCTTGTTTAATTCCTAACGGATTAAAAGATAATCCACCGATACTTTGTCCACAAGCGATCTGTAAATCGCCAAAAATTATTTATCATAAATGTATGATTTATAAGAATCTTTTAAAACTAACGTAACAATACTTCATTCATAAAACTTACTACATTACGTATAAATGGAAAGGTTAAAACAATATTGGATTAAAGACCCCACTATTAGAATAGTTATAATGTATGTAGTGTAAGGGTCTAAGTCAAGTAAACGTGTATAGAATAAATTACTATTACGATAATTGAATCACTTAAAGGTCCATGCCAGTCAAGCGGCTTCTAGTTAGGTCAAATTAGCGATAGATTCAGACACCTTTGATAGTTATATTTAATTTATATGAAGTTCTCAGTTAACTTTTGATATTTGTCTTTATTAAAGTTTATATTTCGTAATTAATCCGATTTTATCGGGATCAATGTATATTCAGACCATTTATTCCATTATGATTTTCTTTGTGATAATGACATAACGAAATTGGTCGTAGTATATGTTTAAAATATAATTAACAACAGTTATTATTAAAGGAGTGTAATTATATCTCGTACATAAATTGCCGTTCACTAAAGGAGTAATAAGTAATTCAACGTGTACAATGGTATGAATGTTCGTTACTCTATTTCTCAAAAACTATTCAATGGATTTGGCTTTGATGTGGCATGCATGTAGATAAAACTATGTTAATAAATAGATATAAATTATCCCGGTATTACCCCGGGAACGAGAACTGCACGTCTATTATATTTGAGATTGAAATATCCATCAGCCTTAGAAATGATGCTTAAAAAACGTTAACACTCTTAATGGATTCGGAACAACGAATTACACCCTCGTAATAGGGTTAAATTAAAACAACTGTCGCGAAACGACTCTATTATAAATAATAATCCTTCCCTTATTCAGTATTGTAAATACTTGTGAAACAATTTAGGTAAGGTGGCTAAGAAAACCGGAAAATATTATTTCCTCGTGAATTTATTATTCATTGCAGACGGAAAAGTTTAGAGGAAAATCTCAAAAGAGCTTGTGAATATTTTGTTAAACATCGTATGCACCTTCCTTTTGCAATTTATAAATATTTGAAGATAAATATTAAATGCTATCAATAGAAAATACTTAAAGCTATTATTTTTTTTCCATAATATTTACATGTCTACGAATTTGACTCAACTTTATATTAAAAGCAAATGTATGATGACAAAAAGCTTCTTCAAGCAATTATATACGCCTTGTTTGATTCACAAATTTCACAATAATTCGTAACTTTATAATGAACCAATGATACGGTTTATTAAATGACTTTAATTCTACACAGCGATGTTCAGGCAATTTAAGTTACTTTTATCCTTATCTCAATTGAATCATTATAAGTTTTTGACAAAAAGTTCAGCCGTGCGGTAGCAAACATTACCTAGTGTATAGCGTTACGATAAAAGTTATTTACATTTAAATTAATGACCTATTGATTATGATTCTTTTCATCTATAATGACAATTATATATTTAAACTGGTAGCATACTAATAGAATTAAGAAATAATTATCAAAACCACGAAAATCCCATAGTTCAAATATAGTTTGCCCAATTATGTTGGTATATGTCTAATCACCATTTTCAATTCTAAGTATTTAAAATCTTAATAAATGTATTGTGTTATGAAATGAAACACAAACATTATACCGTGTCATTCCAATTAATTCAAAATTACATTAAATAAGGAGGTCGCACATACGTCGTTATTTTTCAGTAGGTATGTAATTAAAATTGACACAGATACAGCCTTCGTTTCATCTACAAGTTGAATTGGGTTCGTTGAAATTGATAACAATAAATATCAACGTAGAATAAGGTATTTCTGATAAACAATACTTATTTAAATTAGAGAACATCAAGCTTGCTTCAAGTGAAACATTTTAATTAAACATATAATATATTTAACAGTGTGAATAATTTTCCAAAATAAGGACACCTCATTAAAAATAGGACACTTTTATAATAAACCAGGTGAAATTTCAAAAACAAGCACTGCGACAAATTAATGACACTGTTAGTATTTTTATATTATTTTGTATTAAGTATAGGGGAATATAATGATGTACGGGCTTCTTGTTAATATGAAAGTTAAAATATATGATATTTTATAATATCTAGTAGTTTTGTGGTTTCCGTATGATTTGTTTTGCCTGTAGAATATTTAGGATTTATGATGCAAGGATTGTTAGATCTCCTTACGTGCGATAAGATTATTTTTTATTGTGAGGTTCCACAGTTTAGTTTTTATTTGTTTTTTTTTAACAAGATTGATACTATAGTAACAGTTTAAGTGCTGAAGAGTAGTGTGATTCAATAATTTCTAATAGTCTGACGATCTGCATATACAATGAAGTTATAGTCCATAATAACCCTTTATATTTATATTTTAGAGTTGTCCTATCTCTTAATTTAACGGTTGGTTATTAACAAGGCTAATATTTTAATAGGAGCAGTCGGTAGAGGCAGACACTTCATATGTCCTTGTGTTATTCTATCATACCAATATTTGTTAAAGCAAAAGTAACAGATATAGTGAATAGAAACAGTTCGCCCAGTAAATAATATTCAAGCTATTCATAAATCTCTCAAAAGTGTCGTAAAGGACACTTTTGAGTTAATTTGCTGCATTAATCCTTAAAGTAGTGTAATATGTAAAGCGCGGAGTGTCATCAAATATTAAACTTGCCTTTGAACATGAACATATCAGACCACAGACACAAATTTTGAATGCGAATAATTAAATTACAATAAGCGAATATAACGTATATTATCGCGTATGTTTTAAAGAAAAATAAACGATTGTTTTTTACCTATTTACGAAAATCATTATTGTTTAAAGTTCATTTTGAAAATAAAAATAATATTTATTGTTTATAATTACAATTTATTTGCTTTGCATTAGATAGATAGATAGATAGATAAAAACTTTATTCCACAACACAATACACAAAACAAAATACATCTGAAGAAACATACAATAGACATTTACAAACAAATAAAAAGTACACACAAGAATAGGTATGTGCATTGTGCCCAGGAAAAGGTGCCTGGCTCAGCTGTAATGCCGCAGCGTTAGCCACGGCGCTGGTATTCTGCCAGTGCCTGGGGAATGGGGAAGAGGGAGAATGACATTAAGAGAGAAAAGAAGGGATGATGAAACAGTGTAACATGAATATATACTTTAATATATAAGTTGACAATTAATATATATATTATACATACAATAGATGTTTCTAGAATGTAATTTTTAAGTATATAAAAGGAAAAATCTATAAATATATTTACATACATACATACACTCATATATACATACACAAAAATACATAATAATACTAATAATACTGTGCAACCTAGTTGTAATTGTTAATATCGTGCTCATATAAAAACATTCGATATTTACCTTTAAAGCTGGCCCGAGAGCGAAGGTCTCTAAGAGGGGGTGGGATATTATTCCAACATTTGGTTGCACAGTATTTAAAACTTCCCCGAAATGCCGAAGTCCTGTGTTGAGGGATCGACAGTAGGTTGGTAGCTTTCCTCACAGGATATTTAGAGTTATTCTGTCGCCATTGTAGTTTGTGATATAAGTACGGAGGACATTTGAATTTAACGAGATCGAACAAGAAGCAAGCTAGATGGAGCTGTTGCCTTTGCCGCATTTTTAACATTTTAGAATTTCGGAGGAACGGGGTGACAGATGTTTGAGGGGGAATATTAAAAATGTATCTAGCGCAGGCGTTTTGTACTCTTTGAATTAGTCTTTGTGATCTCTGTAATAGACAAGAACTATAAACGTTAATGCAATAGTTTAATTTTGATAGAATAAGATATAACATTTTATATGTCTAGAGCTTATTCCAATAGTAAGTTAAAACAAAAGATTAAAGCTCCACTATACAATATATCAAATACGCAAAATCATCGATAAAACTGAAAAAAGCGTTTTTCTGTAAATTATTCTGTAATAAACGAACGTTGGACACAAGTGGAATTCATTAAAAACTACGAAAGCCACTTCGTCATATTCGATTTACCATTTCACACTTTAGAATATTATTTAGCATTTCACGTTTTATAATATTCATTTCAATTTATTTCTGTACCTTTGAATGTAGGTAAACGAATGAACATACGATTTATAAGTAAATTAATAAATAATAATGAATAAATTATAGTTCTTATAACGACACGAGTTGCAATTTTGTTTATAAATATGGATATGGCTATGCTATAATTTGAAGATATAATGCTAAGACATTTCATATTGATTACTCAATCCTTAATGTAGGCAAATAACCCGGAAAACTCAAATCTATAATCTCTTGAATATCGTATACCTATAATATTATCTCTCAGATAATCTCAATACCCAAAGGTGAATTGCGCAATCCAAAATTGGCACAAGGCCTCGCCAATAAAGATAAAATGAATTAAGCCATGAACGAACTTTAAGTCGCAGCTGTCGATCAGATATGACTAGAATCATCTATCAAAATGTCGTTGAAAAATCAAATTCAACTCATTAAAGCCTTCGAGCTGACATCATTATATCAGCAATTTTAAGTTATTTTTTAAGTTCCAGCTATTACAATCTTTGTGTTACTAATATGTTAATATTATAAAGTCTTTATTTATTATTCTTACTAGCATAAAGATTTTCTACTTGATTTTTCGTGTTGATTTTCGTTTGTTTAATAGGCTTTATTGAATATGCTCCGAAATTTCTGGACCGTGTGTGTTTCTGTGAATTTGATAAACACTTTTGAATCTCCCCGGGTGTCACTTGCGGAAATGTATGCACCAGTGACTCTGTCGTATAGTCGATATAAGTCCGATTTAACCTCCTTTTCTCCCCAGAGATTGTTGGTATGCATCATGAGTCTTTCATAGACTATTTAATATTACGCTAAAATACTTAGGTATGGAAAAGTGTACTATTTATTATATTTAGTTTGCGCTTTGCTCTATGTACAAAAAAATTCATCTAATACTGTCAGTTGTTTAGGCTTCAAGACGTTATAAGATATGTTAGTACCTATCTAAGGAGGTAAGGATTTGAATTCTGAATGCAAGTTTTCATTTTGTTCATGTTAAAATCAAATTAGGGAAATGATTTTACCGTGTTCCGTTCAACACCAACTATGAAGTCTTTAATTGGTCGTTCTGTTGGCAGACGGAATAATCCTTTTAAAAATCTTTTTACAGATTTTTTAATTGCACGAACTCAGCTTTCGTTTGCTCTAAAGTCTATCAACATTTTCTATTAGGGAGTAAAAATCTCTGTGGATAAAAGTGTATTTTTTGTAACAGTATATATTTAATTTAAGTATACTAATTGAAAATGGTTTGTCTCTAGCTGGAAATAAAAGTTACGCGTCAATCTATACCAGTTTATGGCAAAGAAGTATAGTACAGTAATGTTAGTTCATACAAGTTGTCATTTGAAAAGAACCTTTTAGTACCTAATCGAATAACAAAAATATCCAAAACAGATCACGTAATAAAACGCAGCTTGACCGTATTTTCGGCGGCGTTCATCACAATAACATACGCAATGAATAAAGCTATCTAGCATCGGACATTCAACGAAATACCCATTGAAAAGACGAGCCTAAAATCATAAATCTCCATTTTTATGATCTATGTGACACGTCACGGATTTCTACTAACCAATATAAGCCTTTCAAATCCCGCGTTATAAAACAAGCCTCACGGACGACATGACGTTTCGAAAATTACAAACTCAGGTATGAATGATTATTGCGAGCTAGGCTCCGCGCCCACAATGTCCCGGCGTTTTCAATAATTTACAATAGCAATGTTACGCCTTTCCGACCGATTATTTAAGACAATAGCACGATTTGCTTCATCTCGATGACGTACAATGAAGATTAATTTCTTAGACGTAAAGAGCCGCAGTTCACGGGCGACAACTGAACAGTAGATGAATGAAGATAAAATAGAATGGCTTTTGTTACGTGGCAAATGTTATCATTGCTTTTCTATTCAGGCCTTGATTAAAAGAGCCTTTATAATATCTGGAACAGAAAACATTTACAAAATAGTATTTTAATTATATTACATTATGTACACTAATTCTTCACGTAGCTCGAATAATTCATAACCAAAAATAAAAAAAATAGGGTATGGTAGTCAACTACTGTAATACTGAATATATTTCTTGCCACATACCACTATAAGGACTATCAAAAAACAAAATACTGTATGACTTAGCGTATTCTATGAAATAAGTCGGTTGCCATCTTTTAATCATTACTCTAGCCAATTAATAGAAACAATATTTTATGAATGGTATTCTCATAATATAGTAAAATATGCAATATCCTGTTAGAAGCGAGCTTGTTGCTATAATCTGCTCGCAAATCTAGACTCCAGGCTCATGCTGAATTATTCTTTGTGGAAAAACTCAATAACACTTGAACAGCCCCGAGCGGAATCTGAGCATTAATTCCAACAGTCAATTTAGATTGAATTTTCTATTATCATAATTTACTTATTACGTTATTTGATATAATATCTATAAGAGTTACATAACAGTGAGGCGAAACTTGAACTACAAATAGGTAACGGAACTGCTTATTAATAATAAGCATGAGTCTTATTGAAAGTTCATTACGTCACGACATAATAACACATCGGGAGTGCGTGCACAGGAGTGCGTCCAGCTCGTCTCCCCTCTTCATATTATAAAAAAAAAAAGTTATAAATAAAATACACAACGAGTTATTATTAAGGAGGTTTCATTAAAAGTTCATTAGCTCGCGTAGTGTAAACGTTGAAGTCAATAATAATTTCCTGTAAAAATATAGAGTGAGAGCGATTAGTTTCAGTATATATCAGTGTAATGGTTCTGGCTGGTATCCAGGGCTAATAACTACATATTCAAACCTTCAGCTGCTAGAGATTGATGACTGAGCATTTCTATTACGAGTTTCTGATAAGAATTTTCGCCGCGTAATCCTATAGAAAATTGTTTGATAATTACAGGTTCTTGTCGGGTATTCTTTTGGAGTTTTATTGATTGTATATTTATATGTTTCGTTGTTGTTTCTCAGTTCTATTCAGCTTTATTGTATCATAATGATTGTAAACAGTATAACAACATCCCATTATGATGGTTTTGTTCATTATTTTATTTGAATTAGGTTACCAGTATACATGTAAATCTAAAATGCTCCAATTGTTACGATAATGTACGAGTTATCGTAACAATTGGAGCATTTTAGATTTACATGTATACTGGTAAGAATAAATAAAGCTTTTTAAGGTAAGTGAAGTCACGCCTTGAAGCTAACACCGCACCAGCATAAAGGCATCTCAACAAGCTTGTCTTGCGACAAACAGGCTTTTAATTTCCAAGCCTTGTAAATCGTTCATACCCTTCAGTATATATATTGTTATACCTTTAGACAATTCATTGAACATTATTAATCAATCCAAAATAAAATTCACAAAATTCACGTTTTTAACTCCTATCTTTTACTAATTACTTTTATCTTTTAAGCCCGCAGATAACAATATCAATCATTACCTTTTAGAATTGCAAATTGAAAACTCTAAAATAAAAATTCGTTATAATTAAAACAAGTGGTTCCATCCATTCTTCGTCAAACAATTGGTAATTAAAACTGAAAAGTTCGTTTTTAAATAATTCATTCTGCTGTGGGGGGTTTCAAAAGGTTCATTAGCGCTTACAACTCGATAGGTTCAATCGAGTAAATGCACGACAAAACGTAATCGAAAACTCATTTATACAAAAGGGCCAGGGCTTAGAAAAAATCTCCCGCAACGGAAATTAAAGCGGGAATCCCCGATATTATTCATAAATTTTATTTATATTTCAGTGGCTTCGGATCAAAGAAAGATTTAAATCTGTTTAACTTGGAAAGGTGTTGAATGCTTGGACAGTTTACCCGATTCATTAAAATGTCAGTGTTTTGTTCTTTTTAGGCAAATTGATTTCGTCTATTTTTTTTGGTTCGATCGTTTCTCAGCGTAAATAAACGTATTTACGATTAACGAATCGTAGCGAAAAGTTGCAATGAAGACTAAAATCTTTCTTTTCTAATATGTCAAGTGATAGCAGTTCTATTAAAATTTTCATACTAATATGACCAATTCACAGAGCAACAAAGGACACTACGAAATTGCATTCGACGTATCACGCCCGAATACACGACTTGTCGATGGTCAGATAGAAATGTTCATATGCCACTCATTGTATTTTATCGATGTAACTATTTAATACGTGAGGTGTTTAATATAATATATCATATCAAAAAAATAATTCGATTTGTTACAATCCAAAGAATTCAGAAATTAATCAGACGATATTCTAAAAACAAGATATTAAAGCAAAAGCAGGAATTTGAAAATCAAAAAGCGCTTCTTAAGGAATTGCTTATTAAATAAACTGAAATGTGAACTCCGTCCGAGGCGCGCCTAGCTTAATTTTTACTTTTTAAGACTATTAAAATAACGAGGAAAAAATTTAAAATATTAGCTGGAACGTTCAGTGTTTCATAATGAGATAGCGTTAAATAGTCTACACTAATAAAAACAGAATAAAGAGTACGTTTAAAGATAAGACCATATAAATCAATTTCATTCAATTTTATATAAAACCACACATATATTTTTAGTTGAAATCTTTTGATTTTAAATTGAATTATGACGGTTTTTCGTTATAGTTTATCTCTTAAAATAATCGATTGTCCCAACATATAAACCTTACGTACATATTTACAGCCCTGTCAACGCGGTCTTAATAAGTATTGGTAAACAACATTTAATTGCTAACCAATAACCATAGCTATACTATCAATACAGTGCATTGTACCTATCTCACAGTGAAAGTTAGCTAGAGTAAGATTTTAGCACAAAGGAGCCTTCATCGGAACTCGAGCCCCGTCCACTGCGCCAATCAGTCAGCCTGATAATCTAATATTACTGCTCGCTAAACATACTCACCCTATACAATATAAATTAGCTCGGTTATTCATGAATTGCAAACATCCTAGCAAGTATCAGTAACAGTGTTCGTTGAAAATAATGGACGTCAAATATTTCAGGATCTTTCAGTAATGGTACTTTACACGTCATGTATTGTATTGCAAATATTTTAAGAATAAGATTAAAAATATTGAGAAGAATATTTTTATATACATATAAAGGGTAAACGAGCAGCCTCATCTGATCTGTAACTTGTAAGTGATTAGAGCTGCAGTTTAAAGAGATCCTTTACAAAAGATAGTGTTTACAAGAGCTAGATAGATTTCAGTCCAAAGTAGTCTTGAGAGAAACTCGAATTACGTCCGCTGCGCCAATCAGTCATCAATTCTAAGATGGGATCGGGGAATTGGCTGGTAATCCAATACACAATCCAAGTTGTATCCAATCCAATCCAGTTTGCAATATGAATTAGCTAGGTTACACTGATAAATTACTAACTTCCTAGTACGCTTCCGGGATCGATGCAATTAATACGTTTTGAAGGATTTAATCGTGTTAATATTCTATATGTTTCTTTGTATCTTACGTTTACGGGAGTACTGTGAACACTAAGATCTATTGTCCTAACGCAATAATTTTCCTGTTATTAAGTATTGTAAAGCATACATATATTTACGATTATCCAAAGTTAAGTTTACAATACTTTTAACACCCCAGAATAGCTTGTGAAAGTAATTTGCTTGTATAGAAAAGTGTTATCTTTTAAGAGCCGTGATTGGTGGCGCATGCGTGCTGTGATTCCATCTCCCACATTTCAGTATGAACGGATACACGCCGATCGACGGACCTCAACGGCATGACCCTTGCAATCGCTGGCTTACGAACTCATTTGCCTATAGTGGAAAGTAACTGACGAAATAATTGTGCGATTAGAAATTTGTAGGAAAAAATACGAATGTCAAAATAAAGTCATGTTAAAGTTTTATAAGTTATTATTTTGATTAAACATAGTGGTTAATGTGCTAAGATGAATAATTGTGGAACTTCACAAACATTAAAGTTTTGAAGAACGATTAAATTCATGGATTAATTTATGTGGTGAGTTATAGAATATTTAAACTATTTATATTTTAAGATAAATTTTATATACGAAGATATTTTTAACAAAATTTGAAGTTCATTGAGGGTAGAATTATTCTTATCTTTTGAATACAATGTTTTTATATATTGTATAAGGTTAGCAGGGCTTTATAATTATACAGTTAAATTTCGTTTTTAAATTGAAATTGTGATGTAAATTCATGACACTAAAGTCGGCTTGAGTTGCTTTAGTTCAAAAACAAACAATTGAAGTAAAAATGTTATAGATAACGTTTTAAATTTGAATAGATTCAAAGATAATAAAGATTATTATTATAATATATTATGATGTTGTAATATTTCAATCGTTCTTCCGACGGATGTGAATTCAAGTGACCTCTGTGTTTTCTAAAATAATAATAATAATAATAATAATATAGATTCCATTTGTTAAACCACATTATACTTAGAATTTAAAATTTTCAACTATACTAATTCGGATTATTGTTAAATTTTTAGTATTTTTATATAGCATTTCCGATTTAAAAAGGTTTCGGTCCATGCTAAATCTACGATCTATATTTTTCTAAAAAGTATTATATAGTGGCCTATTTTTAAAAACAAAACTATACCTAAGAGCACTTAACGTTTTGCAGAGAATTTATTATTAAGTGCTGAAAGAACATCTCATAAATATTAAATAAATACTAGCGTGTTTTATAAAACTCTAAGCGAAAACAACCATAACAGGAAAGTTTTACCGTTACCATAAAACAGCTCAGGCCTTCCTTCAGTACGTAATTGTGACTAAAGTATCAGTATATGTAAGCGATAAATATGCGTCAGAAATATCATTTCTCAAGTGTTAATAGTCAATAATTGAGGTAAAATGCCATGGTTATATATTTTAAAAGAACGACTATCAGAGTTTCTTGCCAGTTCTTATTGTTGATAGAACCTTGGTACCGGGGGTAAATGATTATTTTGTAATGCAATAACAATTCGAGTGTTACTATACTATATGTTGCCTTGTTGAATAAAAGTATATTTATTTATTGATTTATTCACACTTGGCTACTATGTACAAAATTATAATTAGATTTGACATAACGTTACTTACATTGTGTCCTTAAGCGACCTTACACATTGAATTTGAACATGAATATGTTAGACTGCTATCCTTCTATCCTATAGCTAGTATTCCGTCCTACCAGAATTAGCAAGTGTGTCACAGGTACGCTCTTCCGTGATTCCCAGCAGTATATTTTTTATACATAAACATTCCAAGTGTTCATTCTTACTGTAAGTATAATCAAGTAATATTGGAAGCATGTCTTATGACCTTTCGAATTTTATAGAAATTCCATAATCGGCTTGAAAATGTTCGTTCACTTATCTTTTTCATTTTATGTCTAAATTGCTTTTCTTTCCTCTGTGGCAGAGCTTTGATGTTTGATTTAAATTAAACAGAAAATACATTTAATATAACATTAATGGCTGATACCCGAAGAATAATTTCAATTACTTTATAATTTATGTGCGTATTTGGTATGGCATTAGTTCTATCATTTTAGCTCCGCTAACTTTATCATTTTATTTCTGCTCACTAAATATATAAAATGCCACGTATTTGTATGTACCAATATTATTTAAAAATTATGATTCTACTAATTACTTGTAAATCGATTAAAATTTTACAATTTGTACTCCTGAGTGTCGCGGTCGTGCCAATTCGATTGATTCTTTTTCATATTATTTTCTCTTTTATACAACATCCAAATAAATGATCATCAAATTTAACAAAAAGTATTTCATATACAATTCCAGTAACTGTAATATTGTTCAAAAATCAGTTTCTGTAGCCAACCAGCTCATGATTACAATATTTGATTGCTCAGTTTTACTGTTAGTACGACAGTGCGATCTGTAAAAAGAAATATACGACTTAAGACTCAATAACATCCATTAAGAAAATTAATGTACGGAAACAAACAACTAGGAATAAGCTAATGTAATTATATAAATTCTATATTGAGCATTTCTTGTTAGAAGTAATTACAGTTTAACTGTTTCATTCTAATTATATTCAGTAGAATCTCAGCTATATTATGTGGGAGGCTTTCAAAACAGTATGGAGGGGATTGAAGAATTTAAAAGATGTTTAAATAGAAAAATGTGTTTATGTTTGTTGTTCTATCACACAAGAACTATTGATTGGAATTAGCAGATGGTTTTATCGTTTTATCTCCCTATATTCTTCCTTTAATAGAAAAAGAAAAATAAGAAAAGCTCAACGAAGTATATATGTATATATATATATATATATATATAT
>JADANM010006502.1:5196369-5210784 GCA_026213755.1 Eurema hecabe
TTTGTAGTAAGTAATTAATATAACTATTTATATAAATATATATTACATATTTTTAATTTACTATTTATATATTTAAAAATTCTGTTAAGAATAAAACAATTTCGCATTCAGTCGAAAACATTTATTACAGCTTGCTTATTTGTAACAGAATATTTGAATGATTTCCACAATATTAAAACAGATATTTGGTTAAATTACCACGAAACCATCAATACCATAAAATGAACCGCAAAAGCTATCTTGTTAAAGATATTAATTACTTACCGAAACAATGTTTTATAGCCGATAAAGTCGGCAACGCAGTCGTGAGGCACTTCACCACTTCGTAGGCTGAGGGGGTAGCTGCTAACCGTAAGGCGAACCGGTGGTAGGCACCATGTAGACTTTCTGAAAGTATTTGTTTTTCAAATCTACTCAGAAAATAAATATTTTTCATTTTCATTTTTATTTTCAAACTTCTTGGTAAGTTTCACACTATCTCACAAAAAAATCACTACCTACTATGAAACAAAGTCGCTGTCTATGTCCCTATATGTTTGATTAAAGCTTTAAAACTACGCCTCCGATTCTAATGCCGTTTTTCTTAATAGATAGAGTGATTAAAGAGGAAAATTTCTATTTATGATACATGCATAATATATGCGAGCCGGGCCGGGTTACTAGTAAGTAATGTAACTAATTTAAGGATACAGGCAAATCGTCCTGAATTTAGCCTGGATATAGTTTAACTATCCGAGCTCAATAATCTTGGCTATTCTCAGATCAGTTTACATTGGGTAACTACGCATTATCCAAATTATACCAACACACAGCTAGACCTATAGTTATCATGATATATTATTTAGATTATGTAAAATAGCAATTTAACTATAATAGTAGCACTGTATTTATAGTACGGTTAAGTCATAAAAAAGTTTTAAAGGCCGGCAACACACTCGTGACAACGAGAGTCACGAGTGCTCATGGGCGGCGCTGATCACTTCACATGCAGGTGACGCGCCTGCTCGTTTGCCCCCTATCATATAAAAAAAAACAAAATTACCTAAGGTATATAGAAATACCTAGGGCATAGGAATCTGTTTTCAAGTAAAGCTTTTATTTTTTTACAAATTACATAATATTATAAATCGATGAAGATGTTACGAGATTTATTTCACCTATTCACACACTAAGGGCTCGTGTACACGATACCGCCGACGCGCCGCCACCGCGCCGCCATTCGCCACTGTTTGACTTTGCTTATTCCATTACCGGTCGCCAACGTATGCGCATGCACTTAATTTTTAGTAACCTTTTATGGATAATTTTGTTTTACGTAACATTTATTACTTTAGTGGAGATAAGAGAAGTATTATGGGACAAAAGTTCAGAAATATATAAAGACAAGCGTAAAAATTTAAGAATCATTCAATAAATTTTCTTTTTATTCGTTAAGTTGGACATATCCGAGCGAGTACTCTTCGCTCTCCTCTTAGTGCTCTTTTTCAATTAGCGTATGCTCTTTGCAGCCAGCAATGTATTCCTAACAACTGTATAGTGGTATGTTAAAATTAAGCGGCGCGCGCGCGGTGGCGGTCGCGAACCGTATACACAGCATAGAGGCGCGGTGGCGGCGCGGCGGCGGTATCTTGTACACGAGCCCTAATGATGGCTAGCTCATTTTTGGCTAAAGTTCGTAGATTAGACTGACGATGCAAACGATAGTTTATCACAGTATTGTCACGTGAACGGAGGCTGGTACTAAATATAGCTTACATACATAGTTATTTATAGCATTCCCTACGCAAAGGGCAAAAAACTGAACCCTATTACTGAGACTTCGCTGTCCGTCAGTCCGACTGGTACCAGGCTGTATATTGATATTCAGATAGTTGAAATGAACAGATGTATTTCTATTACCGCTATGACAACAAATACTAAAATACACAATAAAATAAATAATAATTCATACAATAAAACGCGATTTTTATGATGAACATAATTATGTACGGAATTTGGAATCGAGCATTAGGTAAACAAAAAATGAATTTCAGTACCATTCTATACACCTACATTTATACAATGCTAGGGAACTCTTCGCGCGCTTGTCCTAATCGCACTTCATCAATTTATTAGTGCGACATGTGTTCTATAAATGTGCTTATCGTTGTGAAATCTTGATTTATCCAATTCATGAACCAACGCTTTGATACAAACGACTTGACAGCACAATTGATCGTTTTGTTTATCAACTAAAGTTTTAGGGGAAAACAAGTGACGTTCAAGTTGTGTCGCCAATTCATCGACGCTGTTATTTGTTTATCCTTCATAGGTTCGTTAATTTGGTTCTTGCTTTGTATGAGTAAAATAGTCTATGGAAGGCAATTTATATTATTGAAAAATATGTCTTGATACTTAATGATTTACTAGCCGCAACTAGCGTTGTTTATATTCCATCGGCCATACTGGGATATAAGTAGATAATGTAATAAATATAATAAAATAAAATAATTTTTAACAAAAAATAAACCGACTTCAAACTAAAAAGCAAAAAATAAATTTGCTTCCCACAAAGTAATACGCATTTTCATTTAGTATATCGAAATAGTTTAATAGCTACTTTATAATTTAGAAGTCGCAATAATAGAATCATCAAAATCGGTTCATAAACGACGAAGTTATCGGTGAACATCCATAAAAAAAGAATTATACATACAGACGAATTGAGAACCTCCTCCTTTTTTGAAGTCGGTTAAAAATAGATGTTTTTATTAATCTCTGGGCTATCCAGCATGCTAATCTTAAACCAAATACTTAGAGTAGTTTTTGCTTGAAAGAAAAACAAAAATCCATTACAAATATATTAAAAATATATATAAAATTTAAATGGGATTTAAAATGTGATATAGTCATTCTTTTAAGAACCTAATTATTAATTCTTTATAAACTTTACTTAACTTTAAGAACTTTATTTTTTCTTTTTTGTTCCTTAACTGAATTGGTATTTGTGAGGCAGGAAATAGAGAGCAGTAAATACGATTTCTGTAAAATGAGTGGAAAATGCGAAATAACGTGCGCGAGACATTAATCTATGTCAGTTGTTACTGTAATCGTATTCGCATAATTGAATTTAGATTTATCCCGGATGAATCGTAAGCATTATTTGCTTATTAGGGCACGTAAATGTTATAGTATATTGATGTTTGTTGATTAAACAAACATGTTTACTTATTTATATTATTAGGAATTTTTATATGGTGTATATTTTTATGAGCTGGAATGTAAGCTGGTAAATAGCACTACTCAAAATTACTCAGTGTACCTATCTCGAGTGTGTTCCCGGCCTTTACGAAGCTTATACAAGATAAAGTAAAAAAACTAAAACCCAACTACGACAAAAAACGACGCTGAAAAAGTATAAAAGTACCCCATGAATACAGGTAAAGTCACAAGCAAATGCTAGTAATATATATATATTCGAAATGTACAAGTGAAGCGCTTTAAAATGATACCAAACACGGCATATCTAGCTTAACTTTATTTTTTTACTCTGTATATTTTGTCCGCTAGAGGGCGCCACATTGAATTTGGTGAAAATCTATATAGCCTATAACCAGCGGACAATTAAGACGCTTCTAATGATATGTCATTTGTCGAATTCTGATTAGTGGTTTAGAAGTTACGAGGGAACAGATGAACATACCTACATACATACATACATACATACATAGCCTGTCAAAATCATAACCCTCCTTTGGCTTTGCCGTAGTCGGGTAAAAAATACCTGTTGTCCCATGAAGGGAGGTGGCCAACATCTATGTTTATTTTCTAAAGGTGAACATATCTTTAGAAAATAAACATAGATTTTTTTGAATTCAAAACCCTTTACAATTAATATTTATTAGTGTTGATATATTTTACACCGCCATGAATAAATTTATCTTCAGTGCTATGTTCCTGAACAAAGAAAATTAAGATATAACAAGCAACTCGTCCAGGTTACAGATTCAATGTTATAATTAGCTTTCAGACCCCGATGTCCTGACGCGTGACTCTGAAATTAATGGAAATAGGACATCTCATCCTAAAACTCATTTGAAAACCAACCTGTAAATTCACAATTTTTTCTTTGAGATTAAGATAAAAATATATTTTCAAAAGAAAATATCAAGAAAGAAGAAATTGTATTCAATTTAACACAAAAATGGTATTTTTCGCTTGATATCACTAAATAACTTTTCAGGAGAGTTTTTTTAGTAACGATTTTCTAGATGTGATTCGCGGTTTCATTTCTATGCAAAATCTATTTAGAAACATGGATGATTATATAGTTTCTAATATTGTAAAAGCGAAAGTTTGATAGGTCATATAGGTGTGTGGTTGTGTATTATATAATATGGTGTATTTTTGTTACTTTTAAACAAAAACTACATAACGGATTTGGTTCAAACTCTTGCATTTAGGTATTAATTTACACATATATTTAATTATAAATAAAAACTACTAAGTTTTTTACAAGGCTAGGCTAGGCGATAGTTAGGTATTATATTATATATTTATGTGCACAATGTGCATTCCTATTCGTCAATTATTTACAAAAACGAGATCCACGTATGCAATATTATTATAAACTTTACGTAATCATATATGAATTAAATAATATTTTCTTTCGTAATCAATCTATACTGATTTAAAGCTTAAATCAGTAGCTAATACATTATGAAAAGGTACAACGGTACAAGATAAATAACGCCTGATAAATTGAGTCGATCGCTTCACATGAACGTATCGATTGTTGTAAAAATAGTTGAAGTCATCCCGCCCCGCCAATAATCCTAACACAAAAGCTCTTTAGAAAATAACTTGTCAATTGATGTTTGGCGAATTGTTTTCTGTGTTATGCTTCTTTGTATACGCACGTATGTTCGTACCTGTTGGTTTTATTCTGATTTTATGAAACAAAAAAAATATGAAGAATGTTTTTATTTCGATATACCATCGAATGTAAATGAAATGTGTAATAATTCCAGATTTTTATTCACAAATCAACAATTTTCATACAAAGGGTATTTCTTGAAGTCTTTTGGCATATTGTGTTTCAACCATACATTAAGAGATTTTTCCGTGAAAGTGTTACAAACAAAAACAAGTTACTTAATTCTTTCATTTTTAAATTATTAATTCTTTAACAATGAGAAGATTTGTTGTCACGCTTACTAAAAAAATCATTTACAATGACTAAAATTATCCTTTAAGCTTCGCAACTTTAATATAGGCGCACACGTGATCATACTGTCATTCCAGAAGATTTTAATAAAGCCAAAGCTTAGGCTTTCCCCAAAACCTGTGGCTGTTAATAAAGTTTTTATAGCTGCGTAGGGCAAATGATCAGACAACATGTTACCAGGATTTGCGAACGTGCCTTTCAAATAATTCAACCATTATCGTAAAACCAATCCGATGGAATTAACACATTATGAAAAAGTTATATGTCGCAATATATTTCTTGTAAACTTAGTCGAAAGCTATGAGAAACATTGTGTTATATTTTTGTAAAATAATTCTTAAAATAGTTTTTGAGCTCGCGAAGCGGATACGCGGAAATGATACAATATTTATGGTATTTAATAACGGTCCCGTAATAACCGGACTCCATGAAAACTGAATTAAATATAGTCTTTCATTTAAAAGTGATTTGTTTTCTTTTACTTAAGGAAAGTTAGAGGTTATCATAGAGGTATAATTACAAATCGTTCAAAATATTTGGAAGTTAACAATGTAACTTAATATTCAAAATAAAGTTGCACTTGAAGTCCTGTGACTAATTTGTTTCTACGTAAGTAACGAGAATTCTTACTTTCACTTGTTCGTTGTTAAATATAGTAACACCTGTTTACATTCTTATACTAAAATTATATTGCTAATTCGTTAAATTAGAAACAACATTATAATCTCGCGATATTCAATTTTACGGTTTTTACAACTCACTTTAATGAATCTCGTAATTACAGTACACAGAAAGCTAATAATAACATCTTTATTTTACTTCAAATGAATAAGTTTATTCGCCTTCTATTGAATAGCGCTTAGACATTTTCCTTACATTTTCCATATTGAGTTATCGGAAACTGAAATATCTTTTAAGGGATCGAATTCGATGCTTTTACAGCTTCACAATTGTCGACGTATAACTTCTACATTTTGGGAAAGTCAAGTATAACAGATACCCTTATGAGTTCGCTTTTGAACTCTGCAGTAAATTACAGTACGGTTATTGAGGTTAAATTAATTGAAAATGGATCTTTCGCACTGCAGCATGTACCTAACTATTAGAACTATTTTAGTTGCGAACAATGTTGTGTTCATATTTCATGGAGGAAGAATGTTTATAAATTATATTATTGGTAAAATGATTACTTATATGATGCTTAGTCGCTTCTAGACTCATTATTATTTTACATTGTTATGTCAAACATAATAAAAGGTTGTGGAACTAGTAATGTTTCGTTTTTAAAATATGATATACCTAAATTAAATAGAAGAAGAAAAAACACATTTCTTCTATTTTACGCGCTAATTTATACTTTGTCTCATTTAATTAACCTAAACATTACAATATAACATGTTAAAAATTCGACATGCTATATTCTCTTTAAGAATTACTATTTAAATCTCTTACAATAAATATAATTATAACAAATTAGGTACATAGCAGAGAGTCAACAAGAAAAAGGGAGATTTATTGAATGAGATAAAGTATGATTAAATAGCGCGTAAAATAGAACAAACGTGGGTGTTGTAAGTGAAAAATCTTTCTTTAGAACAGACATATATACAAACAATTGTACGACCAGGTGTTAAGTGGAAAAAATGTAATCACTTTACGCGTCTCACCTTTAAGGGTCATAAAAATTCACACTTGAAACCTTCACCAACAATAAACTTGCGTGTATACTATGATTAATTAAAATTAAAATGTATAATAACCATTACATTACGTAACTGCGTACTTATAGAGTAATAACAATTCATTTCGTCATCAAAATATGACGAGTTCACTTTTTAATTTTACTCCTTTCTTGAATAATTTTATATTTATAATTAAAGCGAATTAAAATGTTTTGCCCATGTGTACTAGGAACGAAGCAATGAGAAGTGCATCCATAAAATTGCATTAATAAGTTTAAAATTAGTTTAAACTCTTAATTGATCAAGTAAAGAGATTTCACAATAATTACTGAATAAGAACTTAGTAACTGGTTCATCCATGAATCGTTGTAGCTGTAATTATTTTTCCATTACGTATTTTAAAAGCGGACGTAGAGTGCTCGGGCGTTACATGCAACCATTAAAACAAGCAAAAGTCGAACAATGTCAGAACTGTGCGAATTTCGCTGGTATGCACTCCGGTACCGAGAACGTAAAATTCATTTTATTTAGGCATAGGTTTTCTGGATTACGTAAGGACATGTTCAGTTCATGGGATTCAGGAACTTTTATGTCTTGCAATTTTTTTTAAATTGATTTGATAAGCTACGAAATGTGATATGATGTTTTAGGTTATGTTATTTTTGGTTTTTTAATGTCTCATAATTCATTTGATATCCTTCTCTTACCATAAACTTATTAGATAAACTATCTGAGTTATGCTCATTTTTGTAGTTGTTTTTGCACATAGACGCACATAGATTGCACATAATAATATATGACGTAGAATCATGTTAATGTTGTTCCTAGGGTAATATTAATAAACATATTCAAATTATTATGAATTTTTCACGTTACGTATGTAGAGAGTAACAGATGTTAATCGTACCTTAGAGCCTTATGTCAATCAATAATTGTCATATATACAACGTGTAACAGAAATGTGTGGTAATATTTTTGCGTGATGTTCAGATGCTCATAGAAACTTTATAAAATATACAAGTCCCCGCATTGAAATAAACATATTTGAGATTTTTTATTTCATTAATTCATCAATAAAATGGATAAATAAAAAAATCGACTGTGCTGGCGCAATCTTTGCTTCTTTCTATTCTAGATTATGCCGATGCAAGCTTTTTAGACCTTACTGAGGAGCAACTTAATAAATTAGAACGTCTTCAAAATTTTTCAATCAGATTCATATTTACATATTAAATATTACCACGCATTTCTGTTAGACGTTGTATATTACAATTATAATTATAAAAATTTTCAGTATTTATAATGCAAATAGCTAAATATTTGTACTTGCGGTAGACTTTAATAGTTAAAAATTGTAAAAAAATGCTCTATAGAGTCGGCAATTTCAAATGTATGAAGTTTCATGTAGCGGGAAAATAGAAAACGTATTTCATGAAAGTCCTGAAAATTGTAGCGCCGAATTCGCGTTAGCAATGTTATGCTTATTGATCATATATCCAGCGTGTTTGTAGTATAGGTATTTTTTATGATATTTTTGTTATATATTTTGTGTTTTTGTTATTAAATATTAGTAGGTAATATTAGTATAAACTTTGACATTTTTGGATATTTGCTAGCGAGTGATTCGTGATAAGATATTGACCTTCACAATTATAACTAATTACCTACTTTTATTGCTATAACCATGTAAATCTTTACAGTATCGTAATAACTGACTTTAAAGCTTTTAATACATCACATGTATTCTATAGTTAAAATATGTACAACGTAGTAAATAAAAACTCGATATAGATA
This sequence comes from Eurema hecabe, assembly GCA_026213755.1. Lineage (NCBI taxonomy): Eukaryota > Metazoa > Arthropoda > Insecta > Lepidoptera > Pieridae > Terias > Terias hecabe. The sequence goes on from JADANM010006502.1 coordinate 5,205,052, forward strand.
GATATATAAATTATATTACATTAAAGCAGTACTATAACAACAACCTACACAACTCTTCAACGTTTCGTATTATATAATGGAGAAACAAAAGATCTAAAATAGCTTTTTATGATTATTTAGAAGTGATAAATATGAACTTGTTGTCACTTTGAAAGGAACTCGCGTGGAAAATCAGTCATTGTGCGGGCAGCCACATCGCTGCCTGTCAAAGGTCTCGCAAATGTCAATAGCACCTATTTACCTTCTATTTTATAAGGAACTAAAATATCACAATGATAATTTTATTATATTTTTAAATTTCCCGTACCTCTCAGGTTGCCGGGCAGAGATTGCTATGTAGCAATAAGGTCGCCGTTTGTGCATTGCAATTTATGTTTTCTTTTTATCTGTATATTGTTATCGTTTTTTTGTACAATAAAGTGTTTTAAATTAAAAATAAAATAAATGTATTTAATATCACAAGCAATAGACGTTGCAAACATAAACTCAAGTATTATAAATTACGTAGAAATAATTATACGGGATACCTTGACTAGTTAAATTGATATTTTATTAAATATAATGTTAACGGTAACAAATTTGTTCCTACCTGTACTGTACACACGTTTATTTATAAGAAAAACAGTAAAATAAATTTTCTTGTAATTGGATTTGGAATGATGAATCCTAAAAACAACATACAAAATTACGTTTCCGTTTCAGATGATATACGCAATGTATATTAAATTTTATTAAGCTGCCGCTTATCACAAACGGGAATCACATTACAAAAGGATTATGCGAGATACGAGTTTTATGCGACCCTAAAAATATATTTCTAATTTCGCAACGAAACGTTTTCGAATATGCTTACTTTTTTAGTACTAATTGTAATAATGTTTACGGATGTTGGAACTAAGCATGTACATTCTTCTTTCATAAATTTCTAGAAATTTCAATAACAGATTTCTACGAAGCACACAAATAGAAATAAACACGTTTCTATTTAATTTTTATTATAATATAAAAATAGTCATTTTAACACGCGTCAAAGCTTCTTAGTATTAAATAAGAAAAGTCTCTAACAACTTCCTTATATTACACCTGATAGTAAAAATATCCTGTTTCATTGTCTTTACAGATTATATTATATTGCGAATAGTTTATTGCTTTACGTTACTTTAGCTTTTAAAAGCTCACGTAGCTAAGAACTATTTTTGTATTATTTTTGTTCAACTTCTTACGTTTTCTTCTTTGTAAGTGCTAATTGAACACTTTACTCTAAGAGCTAAGATAACAACGGATAAAAAGTATTTCTAGAAGTAATATAGTATTTAATCTCATAATTTTATTTTTTTATGGAAAAGGGAAAATAAGCCCCTTCTAATATAAAATATGTAAAATACAGTAAATAATAATAGCAAATTTCTGACAATGCGAAACTCTACAATAGACCACATAAGTAAATGAGAATTACATGAAAGGATCAAAGCAAGGAAAAATATTATGAAATAACCTGTATTGAAATTCTAAGTTGAATATCCATATAAATAACACACCGTCAAAGTTGAAATAATGTTTGATTTCTGTTCGTAAATATGGGAAAATCATTCGGCTTTGGAGCAAAGCAATGAAATAGTTCGCTCCACAGAAACTTTTATAGGTCTATTTCCGTCGAACTTACTCGAATTACAATGTCATATATCAAAGCGTAAGTAATCGCTCAAAGGGCACAGTAAAACTTTACAAACCCCGAATATGGAAACAGTTAAAAAGTTATTACGACCCCCATAAAAGTGAACAACTGAGTACGCTAACGCTTATTGCAAGGCCAGGCTCCAAGATATGTTTTATAAGATTGCTACACGCCCAGCACCAATTGTCTTTATTTGTCTCCGGACAGATATAGTAGACCTTAACGCTCGCAGTTCGCTGAGACAATAATTTTTATGAAAATTGTGAATATTGCTCTTCTGAGGTTGTGACATTTTGTAGATACGTTTTTGTCGGGACACCCATAACTTGTTTTATTCGTTGTTACGTTGTAATGGACAATAGTATTAATATTTATCGCTGTGCATGTGTTATTTTTTTATCTTATACTTTTATTTTACCAAAGTTTAATACTTAAACAAATGTCATACCTATTATTGAATGGTCACATCCAAAAATAACAATTTACGGCCTAATGCAGATTTGTGAGATTTTACGGTAATCTTTAAACGTTGTAAAGTAAAAAAAAATATTAAGTACGATTCAATTTATCACGAACATTAAGTAGTACCAAGCCTTAATTCTAAATTACAAAGTTCTATTTTAAGCTAAGGAATGTCTTTAGTCTTTACTTATTTCTGAGCACGAAATATAATAAAAATATTAACCAAATGGGAGAATTATTCCTAATTGGAATTGCTAATTAGAATGAGATACTATAAAATCTCTTGTTTAATACGGAACTTAATAAGTTAGCGGCGCATGCCTTAATAACTCTTTGTTGTATAATGGCTTAATGAAGTATATAAATTGGGCTTAATCATGCGCGTAGGTATAGCTATTAACTCGGCAAAATTAAAGAACAGCTTTTCGAATGCTCGGGAAAATAATTAAAGTTAACCGCAACTCACGATTACAGTTCAAGATAAGCTGCGCCTTTGGGCACGAATTGGGCTGAGGGTGGTACCGCCCGCCCAAAAACAACGATTAATACTAGCATTATATTATACTGATACAATCCGTTCTGTGACTGATAGTTCCAAACTATCCCTTAACCGTCCTTTTTGTGCTACTATTTCCTTCAGTTTCCCTGTCCTTATCAACATAATGCATGCGTCATTTTTCTTTTTATGTTTATGGGCAAGTAGTTTTCTCGTAGTATATTTAGTATGGCTAAACAAACTCAAAAGTTACAATATTCAAATTTACAGTTAATTATGGATTGTTTGATTTGATTCCCAAGGTGCAAATAGGATTTCCATACGGAATATCTCAGTCTAAAGTTTCGATTTGAATCTTGATTATCGTAATAACATCAATGTCTATTGAAATTGAAATAGGAACATTATCCTTTTGTGTATAACTGTATCCATACTAATATTATAAATGCGAAAGTAACTCTGTTTGTCTGTCTGTCTGTCCTTACATCACGCTAAAAGTACTGAACCGATTAGAACGAAATTTGGTACAGAGATAGTTTAGAGCCTGACATAAAACAGGCTACTTTTAACTGGAAAAAAGTGGTTATAAGGGGGGAAGTGGTCAAAGATTGTATGAAAGTCCACGCGGACGGACTCACGTGGAACAGCTAGTAGCCTATATATCTGGAACATTAAAATATTAGTCTACGAGAATTCGCTACGTAATCTCACTCGAGTGATACTTGAGAAATAAAGTGCGGTTGAGTTTTCATCATATGGGATAAACTTTGTGTGGATTATTATTGCGATAAAAATAAATGTTGCGAACAATTTAATATTACCTCGAGGTTACGTAAATAAAACCTGTTATGTTATGTTTTATTAGCTGTACGGGCGTTTATTTCGTGTGTGTAGAGATTAATTGTATAAAAAACATTTGTTTAGAATCTAAGATTACTGGCCTTAGATTCTAAAGAAATTTTGAAAAATACATAATAAGCCATTTTATGTATCAAAGTGTTGTTATGGAATCAGATTTTTTATAATATGTGAAAAATAAGTTATTATAGTACAAATCAATATATATATATACACAATTATTGAAAATAGCTGCTGAATATATTTTTAAGAAAATTTATAAACTGTCTCTTGTACTGAGACTGCAATTTTAAACGAACGTGACATTTTGTATGCTGAAATATCTATCGCAACATCTTTGCCGTAGGGATTTACATCATTTGATGTATTTTTGCCCACTTCCGTCGAGAATATTGAATATCTAAGAGTCTATTTACCGGTGTTCTTAGCGCACTAAGTTCATTGGCCCTTCATGTCGGAAGCTCAATAACACATTTTCATTTCCTTCATAAGAATTTATCCATTTCTGTATCTATACAGTTGAAACTATTTTTACGTCAAAATTATTACAAGGATTAAATTTTCGTACAATAATTGAAATGCTTTGATTTATCTAACATTCGAAATATTTATGAGAGTTTTGTACGCTAAATTGCTAAATAACAATTTTTAACCAATGTTCACATATACGTGGGAAACTTCAACAATATTTGATTACAAAATCAATTACTGTTTAAGTTATAATTGCCGACATTAGGTAGCTTTTAACATTAATTGAATTTGAAGTACTATTGATTTGTATTGTCGTTATTTCGTGTTTCTATTATTTGTATTCTAGAATAGAAATTGAACAGTAATTAAATATAAACATGTTTAGTATATACAATACAGAGAAATATTAGAAAATTAGGCAGTAGATGATCATTGTAAGACGGGATCGATAACGTTATAGGTTCATTTTCGGAATGAAAATCAGGTGTAAAATGAGTTTCTTATCCACGCTATTGAAGGCTGGCCAGCTATAAAAAAAAACATTAAATAAAACTTTTTCATAATCTATATAATAAATGCACATTCCATTATGAAAGTACTTACAAAATTCGGGCTAGTAGTTCACAAAGATTAAAGCTAAAGCCGTGAATAAGGGATTTAGAACAAAATGAGCCACCTCTCCAAGTCCTTTTAACAGCTAATCCTGTTATCGGATCTAAATGTTCGTTTATCTTGCCTAGTCGGCAATGCCCGACGTCACATACGTTTTAGAGACACTTTTTATTACCAAAGCGAAAAACTTCCATCTTACAAAGCGGAGATAAACCTGATGGTAAATGTACGGTATTTAATAGACTAATTGTGTGGCTATATAATTCAAATTAAGTTAGCCATTATCAAATTTATTTTGACTATAGTTCGTTAGTAGAAGTGAAGTTTTTACGTACATTAATGATACATAGATTTATCAGCAATCTTTGTCTTGCCATTAAATCATAAGAAGCGGTATTTTGAAGAACATTTGATGGATTTGGTTCTAATTTAGTATTTACAAAAAAAAGGAAAGTAGGACGTAAAGATCCAAAAGAACCACATAGCAACTCTTTTTATATTTAAAAACTTTCTTAATTAAATAATAGTAAATTTTCCGCATAATAAGAAAGATGAATATTAAGGTAAGTTTATTATGTTTTTTATAGCGTATATTGCAAAAGTTTGACGCAACTATGCATAGTAGAATAATGGAGTTGTTCGTTCAGATTCAGTCATAACAGAAGACGTCTTGTCTACTGAAGCTTTAGAAAATCGTAGCCGTTTTATCATTCATCTTTTTATAACGATAAAAATCTAGTTCGCTGTATGGTTCTATACTTGGCAATCAGTGGAAGAAAGATTCATAAATAACGTAAAATCATATTAGCTGCATTTGCTGCAAAAATAACAAGACAGGCGAGTAATTTTTAATTCTCAGACGAGTTCCCTTAATTATTTCATTTCCGACTGCCTGAGACGGAAGGTAAATGAAATAATCTTGATTAGATTTTTTCTACTCTTGTATCTTTACTAAATTATGTATTATTTTTTTAATTAAGTATAATATGAGATTCGTAGTAAGTATTATTATACTTTCATCCACAAAAAGTTTGATATCATAATTGGCCAGGCAATACGAGCTGCAACCCTACAAACAAAAACATTTTAGAAAAATTTGCTTAAAAATCAAAATGTATTTCAAATGTAGAATGTTGGCACAGAATTTAATATTGTGAAT